>JAMFLM010000248.1:0-11076 GCA_027475705.1 Pythium catenulatum
CGCCGCCAGCTAAGACGGTCGAGGGCGTGGGCGATGCTGGGATCGGCTTCACGTGCAAGCGCGGCCCGGTGGTGCACGAGCCGCAGTCCGCGTTGCGGAGGCCGTTGCGGCGTGCTCGGGACCGCCCGCATGCTGGACGCTGGATGCCACACCGGCGCGAAGCGGTCGAGCCACGGGTGGACGTCGAAGGCGGCGACCGCGTAGCCCGCCGAGCGCGCTACCCGAGCTGCATCCTTGATCGAGGAGACCGAGCCGAGCAATACGGACTGCCCGGGCGTCGGTTCGACCCAAAGGTCTACACCGCGCTCAACTGGATGTAATCGCCATCTGGCCTCTGTCGGCGGGCGCGGTTGCAGGAAGTTCGGCGGGTTCTGGGGCAGCACCAACTCCGGATACTGGAAGACGAGAAGATCGCAGAAGCACCGGAACTGCATGGCCGTACGCGGACGGAGCGGGAACGGTTCCGACTTGCACAGGAACCCGAGACGGAGTTCGCCAAGCCATACAATCTCGACCACGTCCCCAATCGTCGAGGCCTGGCCGAGGAGATCAGGCATGTCGCGCCAACGAAGCGGGTCCCCGGATGGAGATAACAGGAAACCCGCTGTCGTGGGCGGGGCATGCAAGAAGGCAGGCAGCGAAAACGCGCCGAAGTCTCGTCGTTGGAGTCGCAGCAGCTCGTGTAGGTAGGCGCGGTGCTCGCTGTAGTCCCGGTGGAGCCATCCAGCTTGCCAGGTCTGTGTGCTGAGACGACCGGCGCCGGCTTTGGGTAGCAGACCACGGAGAAGACGTATTTCCTCGGGCGTGCGGAGAACCATGAGCTGTTGGCGTGCGATCCTGATACCCGTCGTGGTGAGCGATGCCTGCATCTGTGGGAGCGGGATGGGAAGCCGCGAAGACGCGAAGACTGGTCCAACCGCTGCGCCATGGGCAGGCTCGAGAAGTACCCGTCCAACCGATGCCGAGAAAGGCGAGGCCGCCGCCGCCCACCGGCGGACAGTTCGGTCACTAAGCCGCATCAGTGCAGCGCGAACGCACGGTAGCCCAAGCCCTCCCTCGGCTACGGGAAGCTGGGCGACATCCGCGTGGAGCCACGCTCGACATTTCCGATCCAGGTTCTCCAAGGTGCCGGCCCAGACAAAGTTGTGAATGAACCGTTGAATCCTGTCGACAGCTTCGCCCCGGGGCCAGACGTGGCGGCCGACGAAGAGAATCTTCGGTAAGGCCACTGCCTTGCACAGCTCGACACGCTGGAGAACATCGGTTGTCTTGACCGTCGCGAGGTGCAACGCCGCGCGCAGTTGTTGGAGAGTGAGGTCCCAAACCTGCGTCGCCGAAACCCTCGATGCCACTTGAGAACCCAGCAGGCGGCAATGCTGGTCCGCTGACGCAACTGGCAGAGTCATCTTCTTGTGAGCTGCGGACGGGCCGGTCGGATGCATGCACACGACGTTGCACTTGGATCGATTGATGCGCAGTCCTGAAGCTGCACCAAAGCGATCAAGCAGGCGCAAGAGCGCCGCCTCCTCCTCCGGGTGGCGGAGGTAGGCAGTGGTGTCGTCCGCGTATCCAACCAGGGTCACCTTCGTCGAAGCGTCAAGCTCGATTCCGGACAGACCCGACTCAGCGTTCGCCGCGTCGAACAGCAAGTTGATGGCGAGCACGAAGAGGACTGGGGCGAGGGGGCATCCCTGACGGATACCGTTGGCAATGGCGATCGAAGGCGAAAATTTGCCATCCGCCAAGAACCGCGCGGTGGTCGCCAGATGCATGTCCTCCACTGCCGTCACCAACGAGGCCGGAAATCCCTGGTAGGACAGCGCCTTGCTCAGGAATCGCCGGTCGAGCGTGTCGTAGGCCTTCGCGAAGTCGAGGAGCACCGCAGTCGTCGTTGACGGGGCCCGACCAGCACCTACCAGCTTGTGGATGGCGGTCCACACGTCGATCGCGTCGTGAACCTGCCGGCCAGGGACGAATCCAAACTGAGCAGGGGACACCACCCTCGACAGCGACTGCTTAATTCGACCCAGGATCAGTCGTGAGTAAATCTTGTAGTCGCTGTTGAGAAGTGCGATCGGCCGGTAGTCGAGCCCGGAGCGCGGAGTCGAGGACTTCGGAATACAGAAGATAGTGGCTTCTTTGAAGCTGGCGGGAAGCACACGACGCTTCAGCCAGGCCGAGAACAGACGCGCAAGGACGGGGGCGAGCGCAGAGGCGTTCGCGCGGTACCAATCGTTTGGGATGCCGTCCGGCCCGCACGCTCTCCCGGTCGGGCAGGAAGCAATGGCCGCAGCGACCTCGTCGACCGTGAAGTCAGCCTCAACCCCCGCCAAAGCGAGCTGTTCACGCTCTGGAAGGAGCCGAAAGAAAGCGTCTTGATCTTCGTTCGTCGGCGCCTGCTGCTGGAGGATGGGGAGCCAGTCGGCAACCAGTTGGTCCAGCCGGACGTGACCGAGTTGCCCTCTTGAACGGTGACCACGGCGGCCGGCGAACTTGGCGCTGAGACGACGGAAGAAAGCCCGAACAGCTGACGGCGAACGACCGACATACGAGGAGAGCGTGCGTCTGTGACGCGAGGTCGCGCGGCCTTCCTGGAGAGAGATGATCGCTTGGCGGAGGGACCGTTGGCGGGCCGCGGGATCGATGGTCAGTCGTTCGAACGCACGCACGAGATTGAAGTCATGATCGGTACTCGCTCGCAGCTCTCGGAGCCGTTCCTCTCGCAGCGCTCGGTTGAGTCTGCGAAGACGCTGGCGGTACGCGGTCGTCAGTTTCTTCTTGCTCGCTCG
Organism: Pythium catenulatum; assembly: GCA_027475705.1. NCBI lineage: Eukaryota > Oomycota > Peronosporomycetes > Pythiales > Pythiaceae > Pythium > Pythium catenulatum. The sequence goes on from JAMFLM010000248.1 coordinate 2,790, forward strand.
ACACAGGCGGAAAAAGGCGACGCGGAATGCAAGCTTGAGAGCATCCCATTGTTGTGCTGACACCGAAGCGTCATCACACAGCAAGAGGGTGATCTCACGGAGGAAGTCCGCCGTCGCGTCGGCCATGGCCTGCTGTTCAAAAGGCCGGAGCGGGTAGTGAATCTGACGTTCGCGACTCGACTGCGAGGCCTGGGCTGGCGTGGACTGGGCGAATGAAAGAACGACCGCATCATGGTCCGAGGGCGCGCACGGCGGGAGCACGGTCGTTGCCCGGACCAGTTCGTAGTAGTCTGCGGAGACGTACCATCGATCCAGCCGGCAACTGGCTCGGTCGCCGCTGGCCAGGTCGTACCAAAAGGTGTGCGTGCGCGCGTGGAAAGCCAGCTCGTCTTCACGTGATTCGACTTGGAGTATATCGGCCGCGAGTGAGTCGACCAGACCCCGCAGCGCAGAAGTCGTTGCAGCATCGGCTAGTCGTGGGCGCCCGCCAAGCCGTGGCTGCGATCGACCGCCGCGTGCAAGGTGCAGTTGAAGTCGCCGCCGCAGAGGACAAGTCCTTCGGGCGGGCACCTAGAGCCGAGGACGTGAAACAGCGCTTCTCGTGCGGCGCGATCCGCGGGCGCGTACACGCATACTAGCGTGACGGTGTGATGACCAATGGTGCCGCTCAGTGCCAGGCAATGCGGACCCCACAGATCCTCCCAGAGCGGCGACAGATCGCGGAGAGGCGAGTCTGGGTGGAGAAGAATCGCGACACCGCCTGAAGCACGCTTCGTCGACGTCCAAAAGGACAACGGCTTGTCCAAGGCATCCTCCCGCAATCCCCATCCCAGGGCGTACTGGGTGCGAAAGCGCTCCGCCCAGTTGCGGGTCGTCTTGGTCTCCTGGAGAAGCACCGCGTCTGGAGCTGAGCCCTCGATCCTAGCGCGGAGACCTGCGAACCACGCGTCTGCACGTTTCCGCTTCTTGGACAACCCACGCACGTTCTGTGGCACGAGATGGAGGCTGAAGCTTGGTAATGCCGTCGTCGCAGCAAAGCACTCCGTTGGCGCGTCCACGTCACCACCGGAGGGCGGCGGCGTGGCGCGACGAGGGCCATCTGCCCGGAGCGAAGCAGACGGCCATGGCACCACCGGGGTGCCCGTCATAAACGGAGGGCGCCCACCGTCCCATCACCCGCGGGTGGGGACGGAGGCGTCCACTGGAAGTCCGCCGACAGAGCGTCAAGAAGGGCCGTGGGCTCCTGCCATTCGCCGCGGCTGAGCGCCAGAGCAGCGCGCGAGACGACTTGGTGATGGCGGGGGTCCGAGGTCCAGTCGAGAAGCTCGCGGCACTGCTGGTTCACGGGAAGAATGCGCAGATCTGGCGGTAGTCTGGAGCGCAGAACCAGCAGGTGGACAATGAGCTGACCCCATGCCGTGTCAGACAGCATCCAAACCTCCGGCCGAGGCGGTGTGAACGTCGCGTGCATCACACTGAGCCGGCGCCATCTTGATCGACTGTTTGCGATACGCCACCTCTCCTGTGGGGAGGGACGGCGTTCAATGTCCATCACCCAGTCGGTCACGAGCTTGCGGGCCGGAGGTTGCAGGTCTTCCATCAGGAGGTCGCGCAGGACAGTGAGACGCCCGAGGCTGAGAACGCTGTCGCCGAGGCGCGGGAGCAGATCGTATGCGGCAAGGGCCACGGGCTTGAACGGCAATTCCCGGAGCAAGTCGAAGAGAGCATCCAGCTCACCAGCGAGGACTCGGCATGCATCCTCCGCCGTGGCGACGTTCGCGAGTCGTTCGACCCATTCAGGGTGCGATCGGTGGAGATCGCGTCTCCACTCAAGATAGGCCGAACGGTTGTCACGTGTAGCCTTCTTGAGCCAGCGTTCGACATGTTCCGGGACGACCGCGGATGGGGCCAGATGGCTCAGGAGCGCCACGTATTCCTCGTCGGTCAGTGCCGAAGTCGGCGTCAAAAGACTGGCGGGGAATAGCGGCACGTCTCGAGGGTCCTCCATTCTCTGTGTCGAGTCAGCACTGCCGAACTCGCTCGACGCGGAGGGCGGGGACCACCGCGCGACGTCGGTCGACTTCACTTCCGAAACGGACGCCGAGCTCTGGGACGCGTCCGCGGACGGCAAGTAGGTCTGGTCACTGTCGTCGGTCGGGACCGGCGGGGTCAAAACGTCGTCGAGCGGGTTGCGAGCAGGCGGCGCGTAAAGCCCCAGCCGCTCCAGCAGGTCGCGTCGACGAGCATCCATCCGCTCGCGCTTCTTCTTCGAGCCTGCCCACGCTCTGTATCGTTGCGGGAGCAGGCGTACGGCGTTGAAGTGGTTCCCAAGTTGCGAAGGATCAGAGCGACGCAGGATCATGACCAGCGGAATCACCTGGGCCGCTTGGAAACTCGCAATCCAATCACACGCCTCCTGTAGGGTCTTGTGAGTGGCTACAACCGTCTCGTGCTCGACGCCTTCTTCATCCGCTGGGGTCAAGGCCATGTGGTACAACCATGCAAAGATGCTGCCGGTTGCGGCCTTGTCAAAGACGAGGATGGGCTCCCTGAACCAGTAGACTGCCACCTTGATTTCAATTTCACTGGCCCAGTAGCGAGGATCCACCGCATGCTTGCTCCGCAGCGAGCGAGCTTCCCGTAGATGGCGCTGCACAGCAGCCCGCGAGGTCTCGTTGACGTCACCACTGCCGGTGACCAGCCGGCAGTGATCGCTCTCGTCGACGAGGCCAGTGCCTACGTGATGCTCGTAGCGGGCGAGGAGCTCCTCATAAATGCCCTGGCGGTAGAAGTCGGTCTCCTTCCGGATGAAATCGTCCTTGTAGTTGAGTTTCTGCGGGCAGGCGCCGGTCTTCACCAGGTGGCAGGAGCAGAAGAAGCAGTGCCCGTTGGCCATGGCGTGCACCTCGACCAGATGAAGCCGGCTGAGGCATTGCCGCCACGTCGCCTCGTTCGACATCGGCGGGGTGCGCACGGCGTGCTCGCTCGTCGAAACCTCTGCCGTTACCGGGGGAAGCACAGGGCGCGGCGTGATCTTGAAGTGCTTGGTGATCGTCGTCTGAGCATCTTGACGTCGGCCATTGCGCCGGCGGCGATGCGAGGAGCTGGAGACCATAGCCCCAGTCGCGAAGTCAACCCGCACCGTGACGACAGAGGGGGGCTTGGGCCCGCGCACTTTGGTCTCGAGGGGTCGCACAGCCGGTTGCTTCACCCTCCCCCTGCCGAGCTTCCCGTCGAGGAGGGACGCCGGGTCGTCCTCGTGCGCGGGTCGGACCGCCGGCCGGGCACCCACTAGGGCGACGTCAAAGAGCCAGCTGGATGGGGCTGGGCCGTGCACTGGGGCTGGGACGATTATCCCCGTCGGCGCGCCAGTGAGATCCATGGCCTCCACCATGTCGCCATCACTGCTCGCGTCGTCCGCATCAAAGATGACTGGTTCGTCCACGGGTTCGGTCGCGTGCTCCTCAGGCTGGTCGGCGTTGGCAGCTGCGACCGCCCGCTGCAGCGCCGACGTGAACGTGCGCGCGTGGTCGGCCGCGAGGCTCTTCTGGAGGGAGGAGACGAAAGAAGGCGGCGCGGACTGGGTGTACAGGTCGGCTTGCTGGGGCGAGAGTCGCTTCTGGACCCGCTCCATCCGAAGCCGAGCGAGCTCTGCGTCCTGGTGCGCCTGTTCCTCGTCCTTCACTTGCTGCCACGTGCGTCGTACGGCGTCTTCGAGCGTAGGGTCCGACGTCCATTGTCGGCGTTCTTCTGTGTCCTCGTCTGCAGGGTTCTCTCCGAGCAGGGGGGTGCCGGCCGGGCGGCGCACCGTCGTTCGAAGGAGACGAAGCGCGAGCTCGATGTGATCGTTGTCCATCTCCGGTGCACGTGGCTTCACCGCCGTCGAAGACAAGCGGAAGCTGTGTGCCATGCGTCGCCACTCCGGACTCGATGCCGCGATCTCTTGGACACGGAGAAGCTTCTCGATGATATTGCTGCGCTCGATCTTGCGCTTGATCTCAGCGCGGCGCTTCTCTTCGTTCAGCTGGGCTGGGGTTACATACAGCGGCGGCGACAGTGGTGGTGACGGCCCCGTCCACTGCGGCGCTGCGTGGTCCTCTCCACCCATTTGGCTTCGCTCTCGAAGTTCAGCTTCTTTGTCGACCAGCCACGAGCGCAGCGAGCCTTTCGGCTGCTTGATAAGCTCAGTTGCGTCGGGGGTGACGTCAAAGAAAGGGCCGAAGACTACCAGCCGGTGCTCCGGGTGATCCACGCCCGGGGCCTTGCAAAGTCTGGCTGTGTGATCCGGAAGATCACATCGCGTGCACGGTGGATGCGCTTGAAAAACGGCATGGTGAAGCCACAGGCTCTCCTGGTGCCACACGATGCGCGTCTTTCCCGCGAGGATCGCCGGACAACCTCGCGACCGAAGGCGGATCCTCCACATGGTGGGATCAACGACTCCATTCGCATCCGGCGGTGCCTGTGCGATATCAATGAGCTCCAGGCCGAGGATGCCGTGAAACAAATGCCAGACGTTAAGGAGGTTCAACTGTCCAGCTAGATTCAGGGCAATAACCTCGTACGAGTCGAGCGCGATCGAGTCTTCCGTGTCAGCCTCCCCAGCTTCGCGTGGGCACTGGAGAGCAATCATGCGACCTTGAATCGGCAGACGCACCCCGGCCCATTCCCGTGCAATGGCCTTGGTGGCTGTGCCGAAAACGAGTCGGTTCGCGCTTGATTCGTACCTGGCTGACGTGATGATGGACTTGAACCGTCGGTTGAGCTCGGCGACCGACGGCGTGAGGTCGACGAGGTAGCGAAGGAGACCGGCGTGCGTGGTGGACGGGTGGATCCTCATCGACCCGGTCAGCTGGGCGACGAGCTGGCCGTGGACAGTAGCCTCAATGCTCGACGAGATGAAGGCGTGAGTCGTGAGCGAGAGATTCGCTCGGAGCTTGTCCGGAAGGCCATGCATCGGGGTCCCCGCCTGGAGCGCGTCATGAAGCTGCGCGGCCAGATCATCGGAGATGCTGCCGGCGGTCTTCTTCCACTGCGTAGACGGCGCCGGAGCGATCTGCATCGGCGTGTCGCCGTCCGGCGCTTCGTCGCGCGTGTTGGTCTGTAGATCTTGCTTCCATGCAGTCTTGAGCGGCTTGGATTGCTCGTTGGCAGTCACGAGCCGGAAGCTCTTGAGGCGTTTGAGGAGCTCGGGGAGCTGGATCGGTCGGTCTTGGTGCGATTGCCCGATCACCCACTTCTGAAGCAGGGACCGGAGGACCGCGCGATCTTCCTCGTTCGCCGCCGAATACTCGCGTGAGAAACGCATCTTGCGCTCCTGGGCAAGCGATCGTGCCGCACGTTGGAACTCCGCGAACATCTCGACAACCGTGATCGTGTCCACGTTCTTGGCGAGGCACTCGCGAAGTTGATAGAACTTCTTCTCCAGAGCGGTAGGCGACTTCGGGCCGAGGTTTCGTCCGCCTTGGGGCGTTCTCGCTGCGGCGGGTCGAACCGCCGCGTCGGATCCGTCAGGCAGCCGCTTGGCTCGACGCGCTTCACCTCCGGACTGCGACGCGCGCGCGGGAGAGCGTTCCTGGCGGTCGGCAGTCTTCCTCTCTTCACGTTTAGCTGGTTTCATCGCGGATTTTGAGCGTACCACGATGTAGCCGGCCTCATCCGGTTGCTCGGAAGCAGGCGTATCTCCTGAATCGCGTTCCGCACCGGTTAAGGCCGATACCGGCGGCGGCGCCGCGGCCCTCGCCGCGGCGGCATCGCCATCGTCATGTTCTTCTCCCCCCGCCATTCGTTGCGGGGGAAAGGAGCGCGTTCGATTGGCCAGAAATCTCGTGAGGGAGATCGCTGGTTGGTCGAAAAGGTGAGAGCGGCGGCAACTCCCGAAGAGCCGGTCTCACTTGAGCGGTAGGTGGAAAATTCGAGAGTACTAGTTCTGCCTAGTGCTGCATGTACTCCGCTATCGTGGTTCACTTTGATGTAACACAATAGACGTAACTGAGAGAGAGATATGGCCACTGCATGCCTACATGCTCAATGGCGTAGCTGGTGGCGGAGAGAGAGAACGAATAGCACAGAACACACGTCACCATACAGGCTGTCGGACCCAGAGTCTGCAAGAGTTTCTTAGCCGACAGCAGGGTCACTGCGCGAAGTCACTAGCTTGGAGGCAATGCATGTTCGCGCACTTCGGTCTATCGGGCGGGAGGTCCATGGCCAGGTTGACCGCGGCGTCGGTCCTTTTGTTGAAGGCTCGTACGTGGTGCAACGCCGCGGGCCGTTGCGTACAAGGGGCGGAGCCGATAGTTCTGTGGCGCACGGTAGTTTCGAAGTTGACCGAGGATATGGGCGCTACCACCAACGATTTGAAGCGGCATCTAGTCGTGCCGGATAGCAGCTGAAAGACCCTTGATCAAGCCAAAACTCGGCCTGCTTGTTTGTGGTGCTTGGACCTTGTCGATGAGGTCATGACACGAGTTGAGTTTGGATTCATATTATCTGAACTGCGACTAACGAGTTTACTCCGGCAAATAGACCCTTACTCCGAGGCTTGGTTCTCCGGCAGTGCGCACTAGAGCCGAGAGATCTGGACAAGTCCTGGTAGCACGTTCTTCATCTTGCTAAAGAGCACGTCATCCACGGTGGTGGAGCTCCCGCTAAGAGCAGACTTGGGAGAAGAACAATACAGCTCGAAATTGGTGCAAGATTTTGTCCGCTTGGAGTTTGCAGCCCTTGGTGGAACTAGTGTAAGAACTGCACTGGCTCCGTGGTGAGCTCGCCTGATCTGTCGGGGCGAAGATCATACCGTGTGCTCGAGTACGAGGTGCTTGTCCAACTCATACGCAGCGGCAAGCTCACCGTGGGGTTGGAAAGCGTCCGCGCACCCGACTTGATATCCGCCACAGATCACCGTGAAAGTGTCCTGACATTTTGGTCCGCATACCAGCAGGTTTGCCTTCGTAGCCGAGCCTGTTTCGTCTAAGTACGATAGGACAGGTCTCTCATAGGCGGAAGCTGAACCTAAGTTCGGCTGGGATGTACTCAGAGAACTTAGCGTTGTTCTCTCAGCGTAAGCTGAGAGCTAGCAATCGTTGTCATGGAGATCCCCCCAAAATGCACTGAATCAGGTGAGAAATCGTTTACTTAACCGATACCCGTCGAGGTCGTGATCTGTCATTCTCGTGGAGAAGTTCCTCGAGGTACTGATACAGGATAAAAGGGGCCAACTTGAAGAAGTTCATCAAGGTACGGATGTAGGTGAATAAGAAGGTGAACCTTGAGCGAAGGTCAGGTACCGTATCGCTCATGTCAATTGTCGCACTCATGATCAAGTCGGCAAATCTGAGAAATTGATTTGATTGGATCAATAATCTGATGCAAACACTCTTATTGGATTGATATCAGATTGAAGACGCTCTTGATTGGTGAGTCAGATAGTACGACAATTAAGGTGTGGCGACATTTAACATGAGCGATACGGTAAAGAGCGGTCGCTGTGGGATGTGCAGGGAGGATGGCGGCAATGAAGACGACCGCACGGATAATTCAATCGGATCGGGCTCGGACGACAAAATGCTCGAGAACCGCACAGATCGGAATCGCGTGGACTCGCAGCGCAAGGCCATGCTTCTGAGCGCGCACATGGCCAGCTTCACGGCCGTGTGCTTGCTGAAGGAGCCAACCGCGGCCGCGATGGCCTACGGGCTCTTCCTCTCGGAAGACAAGCGCGTCACGATCCTCGACTTTGGCGGTGGCACCCTCGACGTGGCTCTGTTCTCCATCTACGACGGCAAGTTCGAGGAGCTGGACATCTGCGACGACATGATATTGGTTGGCGACGACATCAACGACCTGTTCGTTGCTCACGTGCTAGAGAGCATGAAGCGGCTGCGGGGCGTGGCTCGTGCGGTGCTGTCGCCGAGCGATTTCATCGACATCAAGCGTGTGGTTGAGTCGTCCAAGGTCGCGCTGTCGCAGGACGAGTGGGTCAAGCTCTAGTTCCACCAGATCTGCGCGCTCGCCACACAAAAGGCCTTCAGGATGATGCTCACGCGCGCCAAGTGTGAGTCGCTCTGCGCGTGCGTTTAGACGCGGTGTCTGACCATGGTCGAGGACATGCTGCATGGAGTCGACATGGGCGTTGACGAAAAGGACGAAGTGATCATGGTCGGCGGCTCGGCATGGATGCCGATCTTCTTGCGCGGACGAAGTCTGTGCAAGAGCGCGGTGATCCAGGCTGCGATCCACGTTGAATAGCGAAATTGCTGCTGGTGATCTCGCTGTTCAACGTGGC
>JAMFLM010000249.1:0-11051 GCA_027475705.1 Pythium catenulatum
GCAGTTCGGCAAAGTGGACGAGCACAAGTTCCACTTGGATTTCCGCGCGCCCATCACGCCCATCCAGGCGTTCGCGATCGCGCTCGCGCAGTTCAATCTCTGAGAGTTGGGGATTTCAATACAAAACAACGGGTCGGGACGGAACACAGATCCGGTCCCTGGCACTGATACCTGATTCATCCGCACACAGATAGGCACGCCTACGGGTACGGTTGTGTGCTTGGCTTCTCGTTTGGATCCATCAGTTACACGCCTTGTCTGCTTGTGGAGAACGAGCGGTCCGCGCCAAGCACGCGATGAGGTGTCGCGGCCGGCGGGTGGTGATGGTGGTGCGTTGGCGTGGTCATACTCCTGGCGCGGCCTTTCGACGCCGACGCGGCGGTGCCTCTGGAGGCCGTGAGCCGGTGCATCGACGCGTCCAGCTCCGAGCACACGTCGCGCAGCATCTCGCTCGTGGCCTGCGCCGGGTCGATCTGGAAAAACTCCATGGCGCATAGGCGGTCCACCGTGGGGCGCGCGCGCGCGTCGCTGCAGACACGCTTGCACGACCGCGCGCAGGTTCTTGGACATGGACAATGGGATCATCGGGTGGGTGGCACTCTGCGGCAGCGCCTTTTTGCTCAGCATTGTCGACTCGTGGATCGCATATTCGGCCTCTTTGCCCACGCCGTACGCCATCTGAAGGATCAGCAAGCCCACGGCCCAGACGTCCATCGCCTTGGATCGCGCCGAGCCGACACCGCCCGCGGCAAGCTCTGGCGGCTACACACGCGTTGAAAACATCATCGTCAGTCGAGGGAGCCGGCACGATGAAGTCCAAGGCCAAACGTACGGGATAGCGATCTCCCCACTCTCCAGCGGCGAGGGAGCTGGTGCGTTTGGCCTCGACAAGCACGACGTCGAGCTCGTTGCCGGCGCCAAACTCGCTCAGCCTCAGCAGGCCCGACGAGTTGATGTGGATCGATTCAAGGTGTAGGTCGCTGGGAGAGATTTCAAACGTGTCAACACGAGACTCCCATGGAGGGACGCACACGCACCGTTGGCTGTTGGCCCACGTACCCGTGGACAATGTCGTGGCCGTGCAGAAAACTCAGCGCCTCGAGCACCTGCGCCATGTACCGCCGGATCGTCGCCTCTTTCATCGCGCCGAACGACGCGAGCAGCGTCTTCAGCGTGCAGCCGGCGAACGCGCGCTGCACCAGCAGCAGCGACGACTGTGACAGCGACGACGACGCCGCCGATGGCCGCGCGGTCTGCACGGTCGCGACGTACCGAACGAGGTGCGCGTGGCGCACGAGCCGCAGCGCGTTGACGCGGCGGAGCAGCTGCGCGACGGCGTCGTCGAGCTGGTTGTCGTCGCTGGCCAACGCGACTTCCTTGACGGCGACCGCGCGTCCGCCGTAGACGCCGTCGTGCACGAGCCAGCCGCCCGCCTCGACGACGCCGGGCTGCGTGATCCTGAACGCACGCGTGAGCGTGGGGGGCACGGGGATCGGGTAGAACACGACGCTCAGGAACGCGACGTAGTCGAGCCGGCTCGACGTGCGCGCCGCGGCACCGCCGTCGCCATCCTCATCATCATCATCATCATCATCATTGCACAGTATGAAGCAGCGCGCGAACGCGTCGATGTCGAGCCGGTGCCAGCGGTGCGCGAGCCCGAGCTTGCGCAGCACTGCGTCGAGCCGCGAGCTCGCGCAGCACTGCGTCGAGCCGCGAGCTCGCGAGCCAGCCGCGCCGCGCCGGGTCCTCGCGCTCGAAGGCCGCGAGCACGCGCGCCGACAGCGCGCCGGGGCCGGCGCCCTGGAAGCGCGCGTGCAGCGCCAGCAGGATCGCGTCGCGCGCGCGTTCGACGCTCGCGACCGAGAGAAGGCCGCCCATGTGGGGGGTCGTTCGCGATGGGAGTGGTGGGGGACGCACCGTTGCGACGACGCGGGTCTAAATTGGGCGAAACGGACAGCGCGGGACGCGAGATTTGCATCGGCGAGGGTGTGCGTCGGTCATGCGCGGATAGTACTGTGCCGTCTAACGAGTGCGTGAGCGAGTTGCGTGGGTAGATGCAGGCGTCCATGGACGACGGACGGCGGGCATCTCGTTCGGTGCTGCTTCAACACCCATGCCGAACCCGAGAATGTGAACCTGTCCCCTTAAGTAAATGTTAGGAACAACCCATTTGTTTCTAACCATTTACCATCATCCCAATCTCTCCCATGGAACCCTCCCACGAGGTGAAGGAAGGTCTTCTTCCTCGGCCGAGACGCGAGCCAAGTCTCCTCCTCGCTCGCTCGCTGCGCGGCGTGCATCTTTCCCTCTCTCACTCTCACTCCACTATGGGCCTGGACGCCGCCAAGGCCGGCAGCTACCTCTCGGGGCTGCTCTTCGGCGTGGCGTGGTGGATCTTCGCGGACGGCGCCGCGTACGCGGCCCACCACCACGCGCAGATTCCGTTCAACTTTGCCAAGTACGCGCCCGGCATCGTCTCGACGCTCGCGTTTCTGCTGTGAGTACTGAAGACGCAACGGTTATTTCTCGCTCGCTCGTTGAGGGAGAAATCCACACACAAATAATGCCGACAATGTGGTGTGTGTGGATGTGCCCCCGCAGGCTCAACACGCTTGACTGGGAGATGCTGTCGAGCGACTCGATGTACCGCAACAGCGGCGACGTCGCGTGCCGCGCGCGGTGCGTTGTGTGTGTATGCGATAGCCAGCGACAGCGATTGTATGGTCACCTGACTGACTAGGTGTATGGCTCGCGCCGTGGGGCGTGTGGTGCGATTGTCCTGTCGACAGAACGTTCGTGTTGATCTGCCTCGCGCTCGCGCTGGGCGGGCTCGTGGGCGGCATCGTCGTGCTCACGCACACGTACGTCGACAACGAATTCAACGAGTCGACGTGGCCGGGCGTCGCCGTGCTGCTGCAGAACGTGCTGATCTTCATCGCCACGGGCGTCATGCGTGTCGGGCTCGTCACGTCGGCGTACTGACGGAACAACGGAAAGCGGGGATCCAAATCCAGAGAGTGTTTTTAATTGTTTTGTGGTGGCCACGTTCAGCCTTTGACGGGTCATATCCCTACCCGATCAGGTCGTTCATCTTGTTGGCGTTAGCGCGCAGCTGCGCGAGGATGTCTTTGGCCTGCCGCGCTCTTACTCGCCACCACGTTGATCGTCACGATCGACGTCACGCACCTCGCCTTCCTCGGTCTCGCCTTGGTCGCTTGGCAAGCTGTAGCGATACGAAAACGTCTGCGAGATGCTGTTCGCAGACGTGAGCGAGCCGGCGAACGAGGACGACGGTTGCTGCGGAGCGCCCGACCTCTCGTACCAATCAGGCAGCGTGCCTGGTTGGTCCCGTGGCAATGAGTTGCCGTAACGATCGCGCGGCACGCGATCATCATCATCCTCGCTGCTCCGATGCGATGGAGCAGGCGAGTACGGCTCGTACCCGCCCGTTGACGCTGCGTCGGCGCCCGCTGCAATGTCGCGGGGCTTCTTCTGCTCGGGTGACGCCTGGTCATCGTCTCCCCACATCGCTGCATCACCAAGCGACGCAGCGCCTTGGTGGTCTTGGCCGCCTTGGTCGTCTTGGGTCTTGGACTCTGCGACGTTGGCCGTCGCAGAGATCTTGGTGTCGGCCGACTGGTCGTCGTCGCTCTCCATCGCTGCGTCGGCCGACGCAGCGGCGGCGTGCGCCGACCCTCCGCCCCCAGCGCCGGACTCGCGCTTGCTCGCTCCGGGGGCTGCGCGCTTGCGCGCAGCCTCTTCCGCCGCGTGCTGCGCCTTCGCGATTTGGATGGCGCGGTACTCGTCGGGCGTGATCGTGGACATCGCGAAATGTCCACGTTCCCGTTGGGCCGGAAAGGACCGGATCAACAAGTGCTCTTTTCGCAAGCCACGTCCCGTGACTTGCGTCTTGAGGGGAGGGTGATGTAACAGGGCCTCCTGTTACATGGTCTGAACCCATACCCGTGGGTTCAGATAAGAACCGGCCGTGGCCGCGAGGCGACGACGCTATTGGACAATATCTAGCTGACATTGTCCTCACTTTCCACCAACCACAGTTGGACATGTGGTTGAGTGGACCGCAGGAATCCTGGCGTGATTCCTGTTGTAGGTTCTAGGTTTGCATGGTTGCCTTTCTTCCCATTCAACACAGTTTCCATTGTTTCATCAATCGCACAAGTCCTGTGCGATTGCACCGTCTTCCTCTACGTACAGTGCACGTGAAGTGGCTTGTCTGTTCTGCGGTAACCGCAGAACAGTCCCGTCACAGTCTCTGCCAGATTCCAAAATAAACAGTAATGCTGCGGCTGTATCCTCCGCCGCCGTCGCCGCAGCTATAGCATCTGCAACTGCGGCGCTCGCGGCGTGCTCGGCGCTGCGAGCCCCGGCGGAGAGTGTGCTCACGACGACCGCCCTCGACTTCAACAGCATGTTGATAGACCCCGCCCACGACGCGTGGTATAGAACGAATCTTCGGCGCAGCCAGGTCACGTTTCGGCGCTTCTATTCCATCGTCCAGGCTCGCGCAGCGCCCAGCCATCAAGCTCCCGTCGCTCATTCGTTTGCCAAAAAGGTGGGGGTCATGCTGTACTACATCGGTAGCCGAAGTGGCTACCGAGAATCCGGAAACGCGTTTGGAATGTCGAAGTCGTGGGCGGTCGAGTGCACCAGTGCGTTGATCGACGTCCTCTTCGAGGCGGCTGGGGACTTTATCACGTGGCCGTCGTCGCCTGACGCGTGGGCCGACATTGCGACGGCTTTCTTCGAATGACGAGGATTCCCCGGTGTCGTCGGCTGCCTCTTTGAGAAAGAGCGACCGGAGGAGTATGAAGGCTTTTTCTGTCTCTAGGGCTACGCGGCTCTCAACGCCCAGGCTATTGTCGACGCTCAAGGTCGATTTATGTCGGGGGATGTCCGCTCATTTGATCTCTTGGTCGTGTGGGTGGACTACGAAGTGCTACCAGGTGTAACGGGTGCAGATCCGTTACGCGTGCGTCGAGATCCGTCTTGACGCTTCACTTGGGCTCTTCGCTTGATGGCAAAACAGACTCTGCATTCGGAGGTCCAGAGGCTTCTGGACCTCGATGATTTAACGTACGTGTCCCTAATAAAACCTTATGCAGGGGTGCCATCCTCCGATAGGATAGTCGACCGGAGCTGCTGAATGGTGAGTTCCCAGACGTGGCCAACAGAGATCCTTGAAGCGACCAAGGAGCCCAGGGGGCGGCAATGCCGATCTGCAGCCATGACTGGGAGCACCATATCACCGTGCTCCGCGGTCGGTCCATCCGGGTGCATACTCACCACGCTGCACTTGGAACGATTGACCCGCAGGCCGGAAGCCGCCCCAAAGGCCTCTAGGAGATGAAGGAGTGCTGCCGCCTCCGAAGGGTGGGTTAGGCGATGGTGTCGTCAGCGTATTAAGTGACGCGAGTCTCTCCCCCGAGGGCGGTACCTGGCAGGCCCGGGTCGGCCTGCGTCGCGTCGAAAAGCAGATTGATCACCAGAACGAACAGCACGGGAGCCAACGAGCAACCTTGGCGGATGCCATTACGTATCTCGACCGCGTGATCCGCCAGGAACTTGGCCGTCGTGGCCAGGTGCATGTCTTCGACCGCCGCCACCAGCGAATCCGGGAAGCCTTGGTACTTAAGGCTGTGCTCAGAAATCGTCTGACGTGGGTGTCGTATGCTTTCGTGAAGTCGAGCAACATCGCCGTGGTGGTGTTAGGCGCGGCACCGGATCGAACGAGCGCCTGCACGGCCGTCCAAACGTCAATGGCATCGTGGACGTGTCGACCTGGCGCGAAACCAAATTGCGCTGGCGAAAGAACTCGAGGAAGGGAGTTCTTGAGACGCGAAAGCAGGAGACGCGAGTAGATCTTGTAATCACTGTTCAGCAAAGCAATCGGCCGGAAGTCCAAACCGCTCCTGAGGGCCAAAGTCTTCGGGATGCAGCAAATCGTCGCATCCTTAACCCTTTCGCGAACGCAATCCTGCCAACAGGGATTGTATTGATACAAAAACCAAGTCAAAATTTCCAGATCGTGTAAAATTTACACGTTCCAGCTTCCCGCAAGCCGTCCGCCGCATCTGCTTTCACAGTTTTTTGTACCGAGTATTCATCTATTTGATTGGCTATGTATGTCATTATCCGGAAAATATAAGTTTCTAGAACTTCAGCATTAGGTATAAGAGGTTCAAGTGGCCTATGATTGGCTAATGCTGACTTATAAACTTATATCTCAGTTATTATCAGAAGTTATCCGGACAAATTCCGGAAAAATCTTTCCGATACAAACTCTAATGTTAACCCACCGCCTTTTGATAGAACGTGTAAAATTTACACGTTCGAGGGGGGTTGAAAACCCCCCTGTTTTGAGAAACGCCTCGAAGGTGTAAATTTTACACGTTTGTACGCGAAAGGGCTAACCCTTTCGTTGCCGAGAGGTCGTATGATAACCACTTTATGGTTATTTTACGCTATAGTGTGGGCCACATCTGGTTGAAGTTGGGCTAATCCGTGAAATAACCGAATTTCGGTTATTATACTGTTATCTGAATACTTTTTTGGCGAAAAATCCGGAGATATCTAACCGGAAAATTGCCTTAAACAACCACTTTATGGTTATTTTACCCATTTACTATGGAAATATGAGTAAAGAAACTCCTATATAAAAAGCGGCAACGAAAGGGTTAAAGATCGATGGCAGAACGCGCTGGCGCATCCAGAGCGAGAACAGCGGGTCAGGACTGGAGCTGCTTCCACGGTGTGTCCACGGTACCAATCGTTCGGGTGCCGTCTGGTCCGCATGCCTTTCCAGCAGGGCAGGCTCGGATTCAGGAGTCAACGACACCCCAACGACGGAGCAAGATCTGGAGCATTGTTGAATCGTGCGCGATGGCAGAGCCGTGGCTTCTATCGAGGGATGCGTGGAGAGTGCAGTTGAATTCCCCGCTGCAGATGATCAGACCAGGTGGTGGCTGTCTGTCCCCACAGCGCTCGGAAACACGCCACACACCAGTTCGCGAGACGGCTGCACCACGCGCACCGGACAGTCGGCGCGTGCTCGGGGCGTCCCCGACGCACCGCACGCACACCCACAGCGCTCGGAAACACGCGTAATTTTTAAAGTTGTATCGGGCTTAACCAGGAAAAAAAGGTGTGACCACGCGTCCGATTCAGACGTAATAAAACGCCAACCGAAAAGCTTTGGAGCGCTCGTTCTCGATGCAGAGCTTGTCAATCGGAGCTCGAAGCACATCAACCGCTAGGCTTTTGTCAGCGCTATCGAATGGTACCATTCTTTTTATCTGGATCGGCGTCTTCGATTTTATAAACTCTTTCTAACCTACCAAAAACGGTCTGGTTGACAGGGATAACCTCAGTTAAAAAAACAAAATTTAAAATTTTTAGTGTTATTAAAATAACACTCCGAAACTTGCCGTGAACCAGTCGCATCGACCACGACCGACAGATTTCAACCAATAGACATTCGAGGATTCAACCATTCGGTGTCATAAGACCCTCTTCCAGAACCGACCGGGGGCGGAACAAACACTCAAAGGCGCGACTCAGATGGAGAAACATTGTTTGATTGGTTTCAGTAATCCATGGAGCTCATTGATTGGCTGTGCGACATCTGAGCGCGCTTTTCAATTTTTGTTCCGCCCCCCGGTCGGTTCTGGAAGGGGGTCATAAACAGCAGGTTTCCTTCTGTCAAGTGATCCGGCGTCCCACTCCATCCGGCCCGTAAACCCAGGTAGAGCGTGGGCACCGCGAACATGGCGCCGATTAAGGACCCCCCGGATGGCGACGGCGATCGGGGCGGCGGCGGCGACGGCGGCGGCGAAAGCGCCCCTCCGCGGAACGCAAGCTCGACACCGACTGCTTTCAACTCTCCCGCGGTCTCACAAGCCGTGAAAGCGGTGGAACCGCTTCTCGCGTTGACGAAAACAAACCCTCCAGAGCTGGCGGACGGCTTTGTGATGGGCACTGCGACGACCGCAGGGGGCGGCGCCCCGACGCGCGGGCGCGCTCCAACAGGTCAACGCCCGGAGCGCCGAGAGCGCGCGAATGTGACGACCAGCGCGTGGCCTGACCCGACCTCCGCCAAGAAGCAGACGACGCCCACGCCTGCCACGTCAGGCGTGGTCCCAAACAAGGCGAATCCACGCAAGAACACGCGCAAGACAGAGACGTCTGCCCCCTCCTTGAGCAAGAAGAGCGGTCGCAAGTCGGCGGCGGTGGAGCCAAACGCGACGGGCGCACAGGCGACCACGCAATCAGCCTCGCAGACGGCCTCCCTCAAAAAGCCGGCTGCGACGGCGGAGAGCAATGTCTGGGCGAAGGCTCGTGAGGTTTTGCTTGGTGGGACTGACGGTGGCTCGACGGCTACTGTCCCTGACGACGAGATCAAGTACGCGACTCATTACGCGCGCTGCCGTCGCACGGATTACAGGATCATGCCGGATGGCTACCAGCGCCAACCAACAGCGGAAGAAATCGAAGCGGAACACCTCTGGCGCCGCCGCTTCATCTTCCTCGCCAAACCGCCGCACTTCTTCGACGAAATATATCCGCTGGCAGTCCGTCTCGCATTGCAGCAGCCCCATCGGGAACAAATGGGCTACTCACTGTACGTCCAGATGCCGGCCCAACTGAAATGGCCAGCTGAGACTGCGCGGTACCACTTTTTTGAGTGTCTGGTGCGCATGAACCAGGAAGGCAAGGCGGGCGCTGTGCGCCTCTTTGAAGACACGCATGTATTCACGTGCTCGGCGGATTCCAAGCTCGTCGTACTTCGCCTCGTTCGTCGTGGCGGACGGGAGAGCGGTAGGGCTACGGACGATAAAGACTCGACCGAGCGGGCGAGTTGACGGGCGAGCCTGTCTACTCGATCGATGTGTGGCATCGGCGACGCTTTCGTCCAGCGTTACGCTCCCACCGTTCATCGCTATCCCGATGGCTCCAAGGCGACGCGTGTGGTTCGGCAGTCCGTCTCCAACGAGTGCTTCCTCCTACAGATCGCGATCTACCGGAAGCGAAAGGTCGTCCCGGTCATCCTGGCGTTGCACCATGCTTTCGTTGACGACGAGCACATTGCCCACTACACGGCCGTGCACATCTCAGACGCAGAATACAAGGCATTTGTGGGTAACGTCCGCAAACAAGGGTCCATGAAAGAACGACTCCCGACGGTGCTCGCGGAAATTGAAGAAACAGCAGTGGACCCCACGCCGACTCCGCGCGACTCGGAACCTACGCAATGGTCCTCTGGAGGCTGCTCGGAATACATGCCTTCAGATGCAAACAGCGCCGGGGGCGAGAACCGGACTGCCGCGCCGGAGACGTCGACCAACGAGCCAATCAACGCAGGCGCGGCCGAGCCGTCGCTCGGTGATGACGACGCGACACTCGCAGCGCACTAGGCCGTCGGGTCGGCGGCGACCGACGGAGTTGATCAGCGGGAGACGACGGACGCAGGAGCGCAGCACACCCCGAGAGATCTGGCGCACGCCCAACCAGCGACCGCGGCGGCACTCGGGGAGGCGACCAGGATGCCAGACTTCAGTCTCTTGTCGATTTGTGCGACGCCGCCCGATCCAAGTCTCAGTTACGACAGCATACGATTTCGCTTTGTCCACGGACGCCCCGTCCGACAGCCCGATGCGTGCCGGCGACGAGACCGCCCTTCTCGAGCGCCTCACGAAGTCTGATGTGTCGGATCCCGACATTAGCCGGGCGCTTCGTAAAGCACAACGCGCGAATCGGACGGCCTTTGGGACCTGGAAGCGCCGGCAGGAGCGTGCGAATCCTGCGACACACCGCAGGATCTGCACAATCTCCGACCCGCTGAAAGCCACTGAGGCTCTTCGCGACCGCCCCGGGGCACTGCGAAGGCTCGTGCGTGCGCTCCCTTATCCGGAAATCCACCTGGCCATGGTCGACGACGCGAACCTGTTATACGCTGGCAAGGCAGCGATTATCATGGCACGCACGCAAATGCTGCATCGGTTCAGCATCTCCGCCACAGCCGCCGCGGTCACATTCTGCAAGGATTGGGCAGCGGCTGTACACGCAGCCTCGACGATTGAAGTGCAATGGCGTCTCCTACACGACACGTCCAAGTGGCGGCGACTCGCTGCTCTCGCGTCCAAGCACGGTTGGAAGATTCCACAGCGGGCCCAGCCCGTGCTCACTGAGCCCGACTGGTGCCGCTTGGTGGCCTGTGTTCTGCTGCTCCCTGATGGCGTGCCGCACGCCTTTGTCGCGCGTGAGCTCCCACACCAATGCGACGCGCTACTGGTGTGGATGTCGCACAGCTCCAACACACTCACGGTGGTCACCGCTGGTCAAGCCGTTGCGCGTCGTCGTTGGTCCGCGGCGTGTGCGGTCTTCGCCGAGTGGACCGACGACTGTGTCGGAGCCGCGCTGCCTCATTCCGGTGTCACGCCGGACAAGGTGGCTCCCCGTCGTTACTGAGGGCACCCCCGTGGTGCCCGACCCTGCCGACCCGCTCGCGGCAGGGCCTACCGCCGCTGCATCGAACGCCGGTGCGACAATCGCGCAATCGACCCACGACAGAGGGGAAGCGCCGCGGTCCACCCCGCTCTGCGTGGACGTCCACCCCCATTTGCTGCGTCACCCAAAATGTGAGGGGGCTTTGCGCGTACGGAAGAGTGGCTCGGCGGTTTTCGACTGAACAAGGAAGGTGGTCAACCCGACCTAGTTCTTTTGCAAGAAGTTCCCACAGATGCGGCTACGACACGCTCACTGCAAATCGATCACGCCAAAGGCTGGGGTCGAGAACGCACGGCTGAGGGTGAGTGGCTGTCTCTGTGGGCCCAAGGACAAGGAGACGTGCGGGGGGGTCGCCATCCTGCTTCGTCCGAACGGGCCGATCACCAATGCCGTCCCTCTTTGGCAGGAACGCTGGACATCCCGCCTTCTGGCGATAGAAGCCGACATCGGCGGCACTCGGCACTCGATCATGAATGTGTACGCCCCGAGCGGCCGAAAGAAGGAGCGAGAGAAGTTCTTCCGGA
>JAMFLM010000251.1:0-11049 GCA_027475705.1 Pythium catenulatum
TCCCACACCGGGACTCGAACCCGGGTCGCGTGGGTGAAAGCCACGTATCCTAACCGCCTAGACTATATGGGAAGCACGACACGACGCCCTCCACAAACGAAACACAATCGAACACAACACAACACAACAAAAAACAACACACAACACACTGCACAAACCCAAAACAACACGACCAAACAACCACATACACGCACCTACACTCTCTCGCTATCTCCCCTTCCGCCCCTCGCGCTCTCTCGCTCTCGTGCTCTCTCGCTCTCGCTCTCGCTCTCTCTCGCTCTCTCTCGCTCTCGCTCTCTCTTGCACGCTAGCTCCTTCGCTCCCTCTTCTCCCCTCCCTCTTGATCCTTCTCTCGCTCTCGCTCTCTTTTGCTTGTTGTGCGTGAACGTCAGCGTTCTCGGATTTGATGTCGGACTGGGCTGTTGTCGGCGCCCCGCGACGTTGTTTGGTGCGGTTCGTTGTGTTGTTGCTCGCCTCGCGTCTTGTTCCCTGTTCCTTGTCCTTGTGTTGTTGCTGCTTGTTCATTGTTGATCGTTCAACGCTCAAAGATCAGCGTTCAACGTTCAACGTTCAACGTTCAATGTTCCATGCCCCATTCTGACGTCTCACACGAGGCTTTGCGTCGTATCATGCAGAGGGATCGGTCAAACACCGCACGTTGTCCACGGCTCGGACAGCAAGGCTGTGCGACCCATATTGTATCCGGGTTGTTCTAGAGAGTGGTGAGTCCATCGTGTTAACGCAGTAAGGCGCTCGCGCGGTGACGCCGTAGCATTCGCACGCTTGTGGCGTCCTCGACCACCACCTTGGCCCACCGCGTATGGTCGCGGCAGGGTGTCTTCGCGGACCCCGGCCCGGCCCGGCCGCCTTCTTCTTCTTCTTCTCTTGATGAGGAGCCTTGTCCACAGCACTTCGACCCCTGTGAGAAGGACCCGACGACGAGCGGATCGCCGTCCGTGGTCGCTGTGCTACGCGTTTGATTTCACGGGACAGAGGGCGAGTATCACTTCTCAGCACCCCACGTGGCCGGATCCCACGACTCCGACTTTGCAACTTGCATCGGCGCAGTCCGAGCCGCCCTCGCAGCTCGCAGCCTCCCCGCGATGCACCTCTGTTTGGGCCCTCGTTGTGTGCGCGGATAGAACGGGGCGTGTCACGATGGGTTGGCATGTGTACGTGTGTCGTCTGCGATGGGAGAGATAGTGCGGGAGATCTGTAGGACGGCCGCCGATTTGGCTCCCCCTTTTGGCTCTATGGCCCGCTGTGCACGTCCTTCTCATCAACAGCGTCAGGGGCAGTGGGGACGACCGGACCCTGTCCTGTACCAGCTCGTGGTGCCAGGGAGACGGTGCTGGAGCTGCTGGGTTGTTTGCACGGCGGCGGCGGCGGCGGCGGCGGCGGCGGCGGCGGCTAGTCGTGTCGTCGATGGAGAGAACAGGAAGGCTGTAGCGGTCGCGTCGTCGGGATGGAGAGTGGCGGGTGTGGAGTGGCGTGTTTGAGTTGCGCCGTGTGTTGCTGCGTCGCGTTGTGTACGGCGGTAGGCGTGATGGTCGTAATGTGTCAAAATGGTGTCAAAACGAGATGTTGGAGCAAAGAATTCCCACACCGGGACTCGAACCCGGGTCGCGTGGGTGAAAGCCACGTATCCTAACCGCCTAGACTATATGGGAAGCACGACACGACGCCCTCCACAAACGAAACACAATCGAACACAACACAACACAACAAAAAACAACACACAACACATATTAACAGGAAGATCCGGACACACTCGATAGACGCGAAAAGTTCGGACGGTTGAAGAACCTCGCTCAACGGACGGTTGGGACGAAAAAACCTCCGTCGCTTCTTCGACTGCACACAGAAGAGCCGTCGACGGTGCTTCTCTCTCTGACAGCGAGCGCGCGTGGGAGGAGCGAGAGCGAGCGCGCGTGGGAGAAGCGAGAGCGAGCGCTCAAGAACGAGCAAGGTAAGACCGTGGTGGCACGCCGATGATTCCGGAGCGACGTGGGGGACTGCCATGGCATAGGTGCAGGACAAAGCGAGAGTTTCTTCACTGTGTGCTTGTGCGGCGGCTCTCTCTCTCCCCTCCGCTCGCAATCAAGCTGCTGGTCCTCCCGGTCGTCGCGCTGAGCCTCGTGCCGTGCGCGCCCGCCCCCACAAGGCGCTCGGCAGCATGTACAGCGTGAGCCGTGTCGGCCCGCGCCCACGCGGCGCTAAGCAGCGTCATGCCGAGCTCGCTCGCTCCCACGAGTGAGTGGCATCACGCCGTGCTAGCTCCCACCCTCAAGACGCCCACGGGACCCTGAGCGAGGTCGCGCCCCGCCGACCATCCGACCACACGCTGAAGGAGGAACGACCGTGCGCGGCACTGTACAACAACAAGCGGTCGCTCGTTCGTCAGCTGTGCGACTCGGGTTCTTGTCGTGGTCGTTGTGTTGGTGCGGTGGAGCGGCGGTGTAAGGAGCCGAGCATCCATGAAATGATGTAAATACATTTCGCTCATGACTGACCACTGCGATTGTTGGACCACACATATTTGGATGCTGACCCATTATTGATTGACACGGATACGTGCAGGTAAGAGAGACGCAGTAACTGGAGCAGCGCGATCTTGGTGAAAGATGCAGTCGCGAGTGTGCACGTGCTTGCATGCACGCCATCACCACCAACGAGATCGCGGGGGAATCGTCCCGTTCTTCGTGGGCTTTGCGGGCTTCGTGGGCTGAGCGGGGCGAATGCGAGGTCGTGCCGGGCGGCGCTCGCGTAGTGCTCAACAGAACGATGCCGCGCAGCGCTTTGCCCCCTCTGTCTCCATGTCGAATCATTGTAAGTTGAACGTTACGTTTCTATGTTTGGGTCGTGCATGAAATACTGACGTTGCACTCCTGCGTGCTGGAATCTCGTATCCTTTTCCTGTTAGGAGTACCTCTAGCCTGAGTGCACCGCGGTGTCAAGAACTGAGTAAGGCCGTGAGCACCGCGCGAGAAGTGATGAAGGGGACCGGCATGCAAGTCGGCAATGTAGAAGCGATCCAGACCGTGACCGACCAGTGAGGCTGCAATAAGGACGGGATGTAAAACGTCGCGGAACATCAACCCAGCCGCGCGCCTGTTCCGGCGATTGTCGAGACGTGCCAGTGCAAACGCTCGAAGGGCACAATGCTGCGCGCTGCCGCCGCAGACCTGGCCGTTTCAAGCACCATGATGCAGTTGACGAAACCAACACAACATCGGTGCGCATGTTGTATATTGTGAATGGTGTCATTCCTAGTTACTGACTCGAGCTTGTCCATGTCGGATAATCGGAAGATGGGTCAACAACAAGGCCGCGTGCGCGCAGCGATGCGAAAGCGCGCACGGGGCCATCCAAAGCGCCTGAGCTCTCGATGTGCCGAAGTGCCCTCGTCACGGTGCCGTAGGCCTTGCATCGAAGCTCGCGAAAGGCAAAACATCGCTGGAGCCCACGAGCAGCTTCAGCCCCAAAACGGTGCACGTCATTCATGTGCGATGGGCGGGACGGGTCAAATTTGTAGCCATCCTCCAAGAACAACTGCAAGTACGCAACCAGGTGTTGATACTCGTGCTTCCGCTGTTGACTGATGCTTGTGTTGTTGGTCAGAGCAGTGTACCATTCGATCCAAATCGCCAGCGGAGTCTTTACCATTGACTTGCGGCGGCGGGCGGCTCGTGAGGGCGCGTGACGATCGAGCTCGCGCGTGGCCGAGTCAGCAATATCGGTGTGCTGCAGTTGAGCAAGCTCGTCCACCCGAGCCTGTGGTCGGCTCTGCTCGAGTTGAGCGAGCCGAGATGACAGCTTCGCATTTTGCTGCACGGGTTGGCGCATGAGTTCCAGTTGCTCCTGGGTCATTGAGGCGACGGGTTTCTGGGCAACCTCTTAGTGTCGCGGCGTCGTGTCCCGCGCGTCCACGTTCGCCGTCTGGCGGTAGTGGCGCATCATCAGCGACCACACGAGCAACTCGTGCTCAGAGCCGCCGATGTCGGCCATGCAGGGGACCAATCGCGAACGCAGAAGCGGGCACATGCTGGACTCGGGATAGTGGTAGATGATCGTGGAGAGGAGCAGCTCGAGCACATCTGGTCGCAGATCGAGTTCCGGTAGGTCGCGGTTCATTGCATGGGAGAAGAGGCGATCACGAAACGCATGCAGCTGATACTTGCTTGTTGCTCCTAGGTGGTCGAAGGTCGGGGACCACACGGACTCATTGACGCGCTAGCCAGCCAACACGCGAGCGACCTGCTGGTCTTCGGCGGTAGTGTTAAACACGTACATAAACCCCTTGTTCACCGACGACAGTTGCCAACCACCACGATCGAATATCCCCTGGAGGCTGACATTCGGGTCGGCGTTGGCGGCCTGAGCTCCGCCTTGACGAAACGAATGGGACGTGATGTCACCGCGAGCAGACGCTGCAGGCGGGAGGTCCAGAACCTGGCGCAGAATCCGTTTCACGTACGGGTGCACCCCGGGTACGCTACGTTTCGTGGCTGGCGTTGTGGGGTTCACATCGACTTGAAGCTTATCGAGAAGATTCATCAACTCTGTTTCGTCGTCAGGTTCATAGCCTTGGACGGGACCGCGGGGGAGGTGTCAGAAAACTAACTCGCTTGGAAACGTGTCCATAGCAAACGCAAGTGCCAAGGCGTGTACGGGACAAGTCAGAAAATCTTCCTTGTCAAAATAAATTGCCAAACCCTGCTCTAGCGTGGTGTTCATTCGCCCCAGCCGGATGGCGAGGGCTCCACCCGGATGGACAGCGAAGCACGTCCTCGTGAGCGACACTATGTCCGAGCTCCGCCCGAACACGCGCCACATGAGCACTAGTAGAGCGCCGTCGATAAAATCGACCTCGGACGCCGCAGACATGTAGATCGCTGTCAGCAGAGCCTTGAGGTCGTGGCGCGTGCATAGAGGGGCTTGCTTGACTTGCGCGCCTCCACCAGCGCGCGAACAGTACTTGTCGACGATGGAGCTTGTGTTGCTGAGCTGGCACTCGCACTCGGAGATGATCTCGGGGTGCAGCTTGTAGAAGTAGTTTTTCACGCTGCTGAAGTAGTTGAGAATGGAGTTCTTGGCGAAGCGCTTCCCGCGCTCGCTCTCGCGTGTCGCGAGAGCAAGAGCGTAGCGATCGAGGAGGCGCACCAGCACCTTGCCGCTTCGGTCATTGCGAACGAGCTCGTGGACGATGTCGACAGGGAGCTCGTTCTGACCGAGGAAGCGCTGAAACGAAGAGAGGGCGGTGGCCTTCTTGCGTCGGGTGGCGGGGTTGGCGAGGGCAGTAGAGGCCATTGCGGGCTATCGAGAGATGGTGGGCTCGTGACGTGATGTACTCGGGACTCTGTATGTTCTCAAGTGGCATCCATCTAGCACCAGTGGCGTTTCGAGCCACTCATGTCCGAAACATGTCCGGGTGAATCTTGATCATATCTCTTAGATTAAGCTTTGTCTTGATTTTTTGTATACTAATCCGTCAATCAGGCGAGGATTCGGACGTTATTATTTCGGACACGACTGGACCACGTAAGTTCGCACTGTGCTCTTTTCATTGGTTAATCCACTCTTTGCCAAAGCTTCTCATTGGTCGTGGTTGTGTAAAATGAGGGATGATTGGGCAGTGAGAACCATACTAAGATCAAGTCTTTCTGTCGTGTCCGAATCTTTATGGTATTTGCCGGCACAAACGTAAAACCAAACGACCAACCCACCACATACTCGCTATCTCCCCTCCCGATGCCCCGACCCCACGTCTCACTCGAGGCTTTGCGTCGTATCATGCAGAGTGATCGATTTTCTCACTTTCTAGTGGACACTCCGTCTGGAAATTCACAACCGTACAGCGGGTCCCATTTTTAAAAAGTTCTTCGTATTCGCACACTGTTTTTTATGCACGAATTGGCTGGACTCCTTTTGTTGCAGTTGTCTCGAGAATTCATCATTATCCCTTGCACATTCAGTAGAAGATTAGGTCTTGAGGTAGGTGAACGACTTGGCCACGAGGGCCAACCAGATCCCGGCGCCGTTTTCACTAAACGTTGCTCGGATTCTATTCTGTCTTTGATTTTATTTTTGAGTTATGAAGTTGTGGTTTCACGGTTCGCAGTAGGTAGAAGTACGCAACACTAACTTCGAATACATCACACCTGGTGCCGATATGCCTTCCTTGACAGTGGCGTCCTCGAGCGTGCCATGTACCGCACCAAGCCCTTGCCGACGGAGCAGAACAAGATAGAGCACCCGACGTTTGTGCTCGACGTCGATGAAGACACGCTCAGATTCGATGGCACTTAGACGGGAAGTGGTTCCATGGAGACGAGGACAAGCAATCGTTTCTCGTCCTGGAATGCGACGCGCCACCTCCACGGGCACGCACGAGCAAGCGTCACATCCCGAAGACCATGTGCTTGGCCGCGGTGACCATGCCTCGGTATGTACCGTCACAATTAATTGCTATCTATTTTAACGTTAGCTTTCATTCCGTGTAGCCGGTGGGACCCAGTGGGCAAGCAAATGGTGGATGGAAAGATTGATCTCTCCTCCTTCCCAGAAGAGTACATTGCCGTGCGCACGAGCATCTACGGGGGGGGGGGGGGGGGGGAGGGAGGGTGTGTACGACGAATGTGAGTGTGGCGAGCGAGGTGTTCAAGGTTTGCATCGTAAACAAGATCATCGCCGCCATCAAGGAGAAATGGCCCCAGCAAGACAAGCGACGGCCAATCCCGATTCAGCAGGACAACGCCTTTCCCCACCTCTCACCCTCCGACGCTGATGTCATCGCCGCTGGTACTGCCGACGGATGGATCATTCGTATGCTGTACGAGCCTACCGACTCTCCGGACCTGAATGAACCGGATCTTTGCCTTGATCCAGTCCATTCAGTATAGGACACAAGAGTGCGGAAAGGAAGATCTGATGGCAGTGGTCCAGAAAGCGTGGGAGGACTCACCACGGGAGACGTTCGACAACGTCTTGGTGACCCTCGAAAACGTGATGTTTGGTGTCTGATATTGGTCGCGGCAACCCTACAAGCTTCCTCGCATGGGCCAGACTAAGCTGCGCGACCAGGCCGCCGACCTGACGCAGCTTTGTTGCGATCGCGCAATTATTGACGAGGCCTTCAAGACTCTCACTGACGCTGGTCGTGTAGTGCTGTGCTGAGAGATTTTTTATTTCAAATTATGACGTTCAGCCAGTATCGGGCTGGCACTCATGTCAAACCTGCCGGCGGTACAGCATCAACGTGCATATGCATGTCCTTCGTCCAGTGCCCACTGAATTCATCCAGTAGTAGTAGGATGGGTTCGTCGGGGTTTGGTCGGTTGGCGTAATCGTCCCTCCACAACTGCTTGTGAATTTCCTCGTTCCACCGCCCGGACTTCTTGCTGTACACTCTCATGCCCGTTTTTTTCCCGAATCCGTTTGTTTTTTTAAGAGTCCAGCGCCAACGCCATGCCTTGACTTGGTGTTCTCAGCGGGACCTGTGACGGGGTGGTTTTCACCACGACCGTTGGCTTTCGCTTGCGCCTGAGCGAAACAGCGAGAAGCATGACGGCCACTCGTCCCTACGTTCCAGCGCCACACCGAATCCAGACTGTTTCGCCCCCCTGAAAATCCATTGTTTTCCTAGGAAAAATGTCAAACATAACAGCTACACACAGTCGTTCGCGGGTATGCGGGACAAGGAAGCAAGATCAACAATCGCACCTGTCTGATCAGCGTTGTAGACGATGACTACACCGATCTCTTCCGTCTTGGCCTTCACCTTGACGCGTCTGCGCGTGCTTGTGCGTCCTGCTGGCTGACCTGGTCTTGGCGCCCATTTGCACGCAATCTCCTGGACATAGTAGAATGTCCAGGTGGGTACATGTTTTTTTTTCGGGCGTCTATTTCCGTCCTTCGCTGAACTGCATCTTTTCGCGATAGGAGGAAGAGGGAAGTACAGATGATACTCCAATTGGGATCCCGGAGTTAGTCGTCAGTTGACCCCCACCCAGGAGTACTATTTCAGGGAGGGCGTTCAAATTTTAGGAGAGTATTTAAATCACCTGCAAGACCGTCTACCGTGGGACAGCAAATGTTGTGGTAGTGCCTGGTTTGGGGTTCGAGGAGGTGGTTGCAGCGTGGGCGATGGCGTCGAGCGTTTGCTCGCTCGTAAACTTGCGCTTGGGAACTCGCACTTGCGATTGGAATTTTGTGGGTGTGGACATGGGAGTACTATTGGATTTCTTGCCAGGGTGATGCACGCAACAGGAGTGCATTTTTGCACGAGGCTATTGCCCTAATCTGAGACATGAAAAGTGTCCTAATCTGTCAAATCTGGCGCACACTCATCACATGATTGCCGCAAATGTGGGATAAAGCCGGGTCATTGACGAAGAGTGCTGGCCTTAGGGTGCGCCAATTTGTTTGAAAATTGGCTGGCGCGCGTGCGGGAATCAGCGTTCAAACCTTCCGCGGTCCATCCAGACTGGCCAGCCACGGCAAACTCGACAGATTGGACGTTCGGACTTGGTGATTCTCACGCTGATGTGGAGGTGGACGGTGTACCGCAGACCTGAGGGATGGGTGAGAAAGAACGAGATTGGACAGATGAGAACTAACAGATTAGACGGATTGGACGATTGGACTTGGTGATATCCAACCTCTGGTCGGAGTGGGGGCGCGGGGCCGTAGCAGTAAGACCCGGTGGATTCGTTGAAAACCACGAGACTGGGCAGATTGGCACCAACAGATTGGACAGACTAAACAGACTACATACATTAAGAGCGTTGCGGAGTTAGCCGTCAGGCGCGTGCGCATCAAGCGCGTGCGCGTCAAGCGCGTGCGCGAGATAGCGGGATCTGAAGAATGCGGCCGCTTCTTCCGTATCGTAGCCGTCGAGTGCGACGCCGCGAAGGTAGAGCTCCATATCTATGAGCACGAAGACGCCGCAGTTGTAGTTCTCCAGCTGCCGAAACTTTCGCGAGACCCTATAAAGGGGTGAAGAGCTACTTGACGCGGTCCTTGAGCTTAGCGACGTGTGCTTGCATGGGTTCGAACACAACGACACGTATCTTCTCCTTGCTCGCGTCGATGACAGCGCCACACCAGTGGGCCGCCTCGGCGAGGTTGATGGCGACGATATGCGCTTCCTTGCTGAAGTCTTGGAACATGGCTGACTTGCGAAGTAAGAGCTCGCTTCCCTCGCTCACTATTGGCGCCGTCGCCTTCGTCAGCTTCGCGATCGTGTCGAGGCCTGACTGCATGCACGCGTCGTCCAACAGAGTCTTGCCCATAAACGACATGAGCGCAAACTGCCTGGGGTCGAAAGGGTTCACCAACTTGGGCTGTTCCATGACTGTCTCGACTGCACTGCCATCATCCGATGCCGACGCAAAATCGACAAGGCATCGGGAGGCCTGAACTCGAGCCGCGCAAGGCTTTTCACCCACCGCATCGCTGCGCGGATCTTCTTGGCGTCGCGGTCGACCTTGTGCCATATATCCATAATGTCCAATGCAGCTTTGTTGTACACGTTCTTCATGAAGGTGTACTTGAGGCTGGCAGCAGGAACGGGCTTCTGGCTCTTCGACCGATACGCGTTCATGTACGCGTTGGCGCGCTCGCGGAACTTGCTGAGCACTTCGATCGGCAGGATCGTGGCGAAGCTGCGGAGATCGACGGTCACACCTCCTAGCAGTGCGACATTGACAGTCCACTTGGTTGGGATCTTGTCTTTGACTAGATCCATCACGGCGTAGTCTTCGAGGATAGGCCCGCACGACTTCACAGAGATGGTGACGTCCTTCGCGGCAAATAGTACCTGTAGATTCTTCAAGTTGTGCTCGGTGCCCGACAGGTACTCGCTGAGCCGGCGCTTTGTGTTGGCGATGCGCTTGTTCGCGTTGGCCAGCCGCGGTCTTCTCGTTATCTTTGGGTGGCCGACTCACCTCGTGTTTGACACGATCCGAAACGGAGTTGCCTTGTTGCCCGGGCAGTCGCTGTCTGCCCCAGAGCCTTCGTCTTCTGCTGAATCGCGGAGGTCCACGACTTCGTTTGGCTCGGGTTCGAAAGAGTCTTCGGGTTCTTATTCGACAGACTGGCCTTGAGACTTGTCGGACTCGACATCATAATCAGCAGATTGGACTTGCGGCTCAGCAGACTCACGTTGAGACTCGACAGGCTGAACTTGCGACTGGACAGACTCATGTTGAGATCGCCCGGCGATCACCTCGGTTGGTACGCAGGCCATGTACGGTATCGCGGACGACAGCAGGCACGCGCGTCCGCACGTTCGAATACTTCTCGTACAGCTCCTTCAAGAGCTTATGGTTGTGAGTCCGATAATGGTTCGTCAGCACGACAACCCACCCGTCGTTTCGGAGCTGCACACAGGTGTTGATCTACGTAGAACGCAATGGTGACGTGAGTACGAGCAGTCTACACAGTCTGCTGAATCGTACCATCGTACCAGTCTTCCTAGTTCAAATCGCACCTGTGCCTTGCAACCCGTCCAGCGAATCTTCTGCGTCGGGCGCTTCCCTTTGCCGGCAGACGCTCACGAGCGCATCTTGCCCCCATGCGCGCACCGCAGCAGCAAATTGAAGTGCTGGAACTCGGGCGGGATCGACATCTTGGGGCGCAGCTCGGGAGGGATGCGGCTGTTCCGGATCGCCGTCAGCGTCATGCCGCCGACTCTGTAGATCTAAGATCAAACGCACGGAGTGAGACAAAGAGTTTTCGTGCAGCGAACCAACGAACAAGGAGCGTACCTGGAACGTGCGAACCGCGTACTCGAGGATGTTGGCGTGAAACTCCTCGCACGAGGCGAAGGTGTCCTTCCCGATCGGGGGAGCCTCCGATTCGCCTTCGCTGACGAAGTCGTCGTCTGCGTCGTCCGCCTCCTCGTCTTCCTCGTCTTCCTCCTCCCCCTCCTCCTCTTCCTCGTAGCTGTCTAGGGAAGGACGAGCGCGGCCGCCGGCGCCAGCGCGTCGCTTCATCTTGCTCTGCGCTGCCATGGCGCCTTGGACGTTTGATTCGGAGAATGGGGGG
>JAMFLM010000254.1:0-10946 GCA_027475705.1 Pythium catenulatum
GAGTCGCACGTGGAGCTTGGGGCGATTCCCCATGAGGCGGTAGAGCACGGGTGAGAACCAGCAGTTGGTCACGACGACAGCGGCGATCAAGCGGTTGATGGAGACCGTCGCGACGAGGTAGCTGATCTTGTACGCCTGGAACGTCTGCAGCGCGACCTCCCATACCATCAGCAGCCGCGTGATCTCGGCGCGGTGCCGCGTCCAGAAGCTCGTCGCCAGCGCTTTGCTCGTTGCGAAGCGAGTGTTCATGAGCTGCAGATCAGGCTGCGATGGATTGACCGCGATCTCGTGCACGCGTCGCGTCGAGCGCGCGCGTCGCAGCAGTGCAATCGCGGAGTCGACGCGACGTCGCACGGGCTGAAACGCGATCGCGATCGCGACGACGTGGATCACTGTGACGCTAACGGCCGCGATGGCCACGGGCAAGAAGAACGCGAGCGTGTTCGCGCCTAGCTGGCTCAAGCCGATTTGGACCGGCACGTCTGTGAGGAAGAAGCGGTGGAGCACGGCGATGCCGAAGGTGAACACCAGCGCCGCTGCGTTGGCCAGCACAAGCCACGCGCGGGCGACCCACATGAGCCACATCGCTACGAGTCGAGTCTGGGCGCTGTCGAAGTGACAGGCTGTGCGGAGGGATCAGTCGCCCTCCGTGCAGCGGGCACGCTTGATCTAAGAATACTCGTAGAGACGACAAGCATTCACCAAGTCTAACGATGAAGTGGTTGGTGTGTTTGTGATGTATTTTTGTTCGCTCTCCGCACCATCGTTCACGATGTCAACTGTCTCCACAGGTTCCACGGAACCGCCGGGGCCAGTGCAGGGCTCGCTCCAGATGCTGGTGCACAGGAGTCGTGAATTGGCGACCTTCACCACGTGGCGGATGCTTTCATATTCGACTAGAAGGAAGGGAGATTGAGAAGGTCGCGAGCCCCACTGTCTCTTCCGGCCACTCTCGGAGCGGCCGCCGGAATCTTCTTGCAAAATTTCGGCTGTTCGAATTCCTGCCATCCGCGCTTGACAAAAGCTTGCCACCGGCGGCCAAAGCATCGCGTCGAGCGTCCGATGGAAGACATCTTGAGAAAAACCAGCCCACGCGTCCGGGCGTGTGCTCGTGCATGCTGATGTACTCGCCTGTTGTAGATGGCGGCCACCATCGGCCATCGTTGCCAGCGATTCCGGACTGAAACGAACGCCGCGATTGGTATACGCTAGTATACACCTTGAAGCGGTGGACGTGACGGTTGCAAAATCAGAGTATCTTGGTGTTCGTGCACGTGGTCAATTCTGCCCACCGTGGCGCCGTCACTGTGCCCTTCTCCCACAGCTCTCCATCCTTTCGTCTGTGCGTGATTTCCTCTCGCTGAAGACTAAGGAGGGATGAAGTGGATCATCTCCACGCTTCTCGTCGTGCTCGGTGTCTACGTGGCCCGTGGCGACGCGCGGCGCGCGCTCAGCGCCGGCGACTCGTCGTGCAACTTCTTCTGCGCGATGGTATATAATCCCGTGTGAGGCTCTAACTGCAAGACCTACTCGAACCACTGCATGCTGCGCCGCGTGCAGTGCGACCAACCGGGCCTCGTGCTCCGCTCGCGCGGAGAATGCTAACGGAGGAGGCTTCAAATTGGAACCGATCAGCCAGAACCTCCTATAATAAATGTTTTGTGGGACGCGGGGAGCTCCGTTTCATATGGTTTCCCTTAACCAATACCTGTCACAACAAATATTCGAACCTTTCCCCTCAGCGACTAGTCGCTCTTGAAGAGTACCCCAGCGCCGCCCCGACGCGATCTTTCTTCTTCACTCCCAAACGCACCACTACTCCGCACCATGCGCGTGCTCGTCGCCGTCATTCTGTTCTCGCTCCACGCGGCGCTGGCGTCGGCAGCGCCTTTGCCGGATGGCGAGCCATGCGAGACGCCGTGCACGCGCGAGTACATCCCCGTGTGCGGCTCCAACGGCGTGACCTACGCGAACAAGTGCACGTTCCGCAACGCGCAGCGCTGGCAGTACGGCGGCAAGCTCCGCATCACCAAGCAAGGCGCGTACCAAGTGTAATCGCACTCTTTTTATCGCGCTCCAGAGGTAGTACACGTGTTTTAGTTTGTTTGTTGCAACCATTCAACTTTGTGTTTCCGGTTGTCCGGGCCGTTGTACATCAACCAACACGTTCAGATCCGCTGAGGGCGTCGCGATGACTGGGCGATAGAAGCACCTCATCGCTGGCTTGAGCTGCGTTGCATTGAAGCTGATCTACGTCGTGGGCAGCTGTGTGGTTCCGGTGTACAAGGTCCAGCGCGCGTAACGTGGAGTCGTGTCGAGTCTTCACTAGGCACTTCATTTCCCAGGGTGCACTCTGGCGGCATCTCGCCACGCGTCTTCCTCTGCGAGGGGGTATGCGATCATTGCCGCAGGCGTCTCGTCGCAGATGATGACAAACGGCCCGACGAGTGTGCCATTCGTGGCACCCATCGCACAGAGAGGGGCTCCAGCAGCTTGCACGGGGATACGTGCACCATCGGCTCGTGGCTCGGCCGAGAGCCAGCCGGATGGGATACTACTCACCATCGTGCCACGAAGGCCGAGCCTGCTCATGAGCTGGAGCGTCTTGATGGACGCGGGCAGTCGCTCGAGCGGATTTCCATCGAGTGAGAGCAGCGCGAGCTGCTGCGTCGCGAACGCGTCGTCGGGGATCGAGCGGATGCCGTTCATGCCAAAGTGGAAAAACATCACGGACGGGATCTTGAGGATCGGTGCCGGGATCGCTGAGAGCAGCGGACTCGCCTCGAGCACAAAATAGACAACGTTACGCCACGCGTACTCGACCTCGTCGGGCAGAGTCGCGAGGTTCGTGACGCAGAATTCAATGTCCCATACTTTTGCCGGAAAGTCGCGCGCAACCACACCCTTCGGGATGCCGTTGCTCATGTTGACCCGGGCAAAGTACAGCACGCGCAGCGCCGGGTGCGTGGCGTCGTGGAGCGCGGCGCGCGCGTCCCATGACTGGATTGTCGTGTTGTACACCTTGAGCATCGTTAGCTGCGCGAAGGTCTGGACGCGCGCGGGCATCTCGAGCCGCGTGCAGTGCGAAAAGATCAGCACCTGGAGCATCTGCGGGTCGACCTTGTCGAGTGCGTCGTCCAAATCTTTGCGGCTGCCCGTGATAGCGTGGTCCAAACAGCTGACTTCCAAGACGCTACACGCGTACATCGTCTCACCCCAAGGTCGCATCTCGAGCAGGCACCCAAGCTGGTCGCCGCGCGTGGCGATGATCGTCGCGTGCGTGTGAAACGCGAGCACCGTGAGCCCCCAACAAAACAGGACGGCATCGAGCAGGTGCCTGAGCCGGCGGCGGCGCCTCGACGCGCGCTGCCGTGCCGCGACTGCGGCCGGCTTGCTGTCCGGGTGAATCGCGCTCGTTGCGCGTCGCGATAGATGTCGTGGATCGCAGGCCGTCTTCAGCACGGTCTCGATGACGCGGAGACGGTACAGCAACGCCAGCGAACCCGTGGTCTTGGAGATCAAGTCGATCCAGGACGTGACAAACACTTGGCGCAGCTCCGAGAGCGCGTTCGCGTACCACTTGTCCTTGTAGTAGAAGATCGTCGGAAACACAGCTAGGTTGCCGGCGTAGTCACGGTAGTACGGGAAGAAGATCACGAGCGGGATGCCGACGCTGTAGACGACGTCCAGCAGCGAGTCGACCAGCAGCCGCGCGAGCCGCACGTGGGTTTGGCGGCGGCCGCGCATCGCCAAGTGCACGGCGAGCGAGAACCAGCAGTTGAGCACGACCACGACGCACACGAGCCGGTTGATCCAGACGCTCGCGACGAGGCGGCTGATCTTGTTGGCCTGGTACGTCTGGTTCGCGACCTCCCACAGCATGAAGAGCCTCGTCAACTCGGCGTTGTATCGCGTCCAGCGGCGCCACAGCCACGCGGCCCCCGATTTTACGCGGGCGTGGATACGGACAAAGACGGGATTCAGCTGGACGGGCGTGTCGGACGGGGAAGTTGGTGGTGGCCTTGCCGGGAGAACGCTTGCCAAGGTCGGACCAGCGACCACGGCTGCCGATGTGGTTGCCCGTACACACTGGTCGCACGGTGACGGCTGGATCGCTCGCGCCGCCCTGCTGTGACACCAGCGTGCTCGCAGCGCGTGTCGCAGTGGTCGGGTCACGAGCAGAGCATGTCCGGTGGCAACGACATAGTTGATGCCGATGACTGGTCGAAAGTACTGGAGGATCGCCGGATCGAGTTGGGCCACCGTGAAGCTTACGATCGGCTCGGACAGCACAAACGAATAGAGCGCCGCAGTGGCCAGAACGAACGCCGCACCGATGGCATTGCCCACGACGATCCACGCGCTTCCGGCCCGGAGGAGCCACATGCATCGGCTCGTCTCGCCTCGCGGGAGGGCGCCTACGCAGACTCGCTTCACCCCGTCCTGGCGAAGACGCCGCGTGCTCGGCCGGCCACGCCCGACGCTATTCTTGGACGGTGGATGAGTGTTCACGCGACCGCACTCTTGGATGGGGCGATGCCATGGTGCTCACACTGTTTCCAGTTCAAGTTGGTGTTCTCCACATTCAAGTTGGTGATCCCTTCCAAACCGATACGTTTTCAAAACTTAATAGAGAGGATATATCTTGGAAGCTGATCCCAACGTCATTCATCTTGATGAAACCCGAAGTGGTCACACGCTACAAACTAATATTTATTACAGGTTATTGGATCTTAGATTATCCGTTTATACAGGTTTAACCAACTTGAATTGGGAGAATACCAACTTCAACTGGAAATGGTGACTGCGTTTCACAACGTGGCATGAGCTCTCACGCGGCGTTCAACTGAGCGACCCGCTTCGTTGCTAGGGGCCTTCTATCCGTGATTCGGACACCTGGCGATCGCGTGTGGAGTGCTCTTGGCGTCCCCACGTATGATGGTACTAGCGAGCATTTCACGGTACGAGACTCAGAAGTTGGTTTGGAGACGGGTCATCGCGAGCGTGTGTTCGCTTCAAGCTCTGCTTCAGACCAGTCATGAGCGAATGCACGGCCTGAAATAACTCACAGACCACACAGATTCGCGTTCTTCACGTGGTTGCATCCATCACCCGCCCCCACGGCAGCCAAGTCAGCAGCAGAGACGACGGATGTTCAGGGTGCGCGCGACGCAGCAGCCGGGGCCGCTGCCGGCGTCGATCGTGCCGCTGTCCGCTGCCTCCGCGTCGACGCGCCGACTGCGCACTGTGATCGTCGTCTCGCGGCCCGTACACCTGATCTGCTGGTGGGTCGTGGTCGTGGTCCACGTCGTCGCGTCCACGTTCGTGCTCTTCGCGGGCTTCAGCCACCTCGTGCTTAGCCACCCGGTCGTGTACAAGTCCACAATTGCGCTCGCCATCCCCGTGGAGCTCATGCTGCTGAGCGGCGTAAGCTACGTCGCCGTCGCCGGGCTGCACACCGCCGAATTGGCTCGCATGGTGAGGCGGTCTGTGCGCGCCAAGCGGCTCGACTTTGGCGAGTACGAGCCGAGCGCACTACACCAGCAGTCCACAAAGGCGGTCATCGCTATCACGCGTGTGGACCGGCTCACGCGTCCGTGGCGTCGCCTGAAACGCGCCTGGATCACCGTGTTCGGCGTCGACGGCTACCTCGGCATCAACGGCGCCTACTTTGCCTGCTTGCTCGTCGCGCGCGAGGGCGTTGAGGTTGCCCTGCAGAGTTACCAGGCCATGGCGCTGAGCCAGTCCGTGGCGCGCCGCTGGATCAATCGCTTGGCCGTCGCGTCGGTCGTGCTCAACTGCTGGACGACGCTCGCGGTCCACGTTGCGTGCGCGCGGCAGAGCGTCGCCGTTCGGCGGCTGCTCCACGTCGTCGCGGACATGTACCTCGACGTGGTCTTCGGCATCGTGCTGCCCGTGTGCGTCATGCTGCGCTTCGTGCTCGAGTTCGATTGGCGCCTCGGCGCGTTCCCGTCCGACTTACTCACAGACGACGCCTGGGTCGCGAACGCCGTCGCCGAGGCGCGCCACGTGCTCGTCACCTCCTACGTCGACTACGTGGCGTCGCTGCTCCCACAGTACGGCATCTTTAGTTGTCTCATGCTGCTGAAGAAACTGATCCGACGCGACCACGTGGCGTCCCCTTCGACCGCGCCCGAGTCCATGCCCGCGGCCAGGCCTTACCCGCAGGCCGACGCAGCCACTACACCTCCACAGACACCGAACCGCCGACCAGCAGCAAAAGAGAATTGGTTCGTGCGGACCGCGCCGTTTGGCATGGCGATCTGGGGCGCGGTCGTGCTGGCGCTTCACGCGCGCGCCGAGCTCACCGACAGGGTCGCGGTCGCCGGCTGCTCGCTGCACATGCACCCGTGGTTCGCGTCCAACGTCTCGTGCGCCGTGATGAACCTCAACTGCTTCCGCCGCGGGATCGAAGGCTCGGCCGCCGAGATCGAAGCCGCGCTCGCGGGGCTGCACCGCCCGGCGCTGCGCCGGCTCATCATCTCGCACTGCCCGGCGCTGCACGTGCCGCCGGTGCTCACGCAGTTCCACGCGCTCTACGGACTCGACCTGCAGAACTGCACGCTCGTCGACTGGCCGGCGAGCGCCGCCGTCACGCAGGCCGCACACCCGTTCCTGATCTCGGTTGCGATCGGCAACTCCCGCGTGCGCGCCGTGCCCGACGCGCTGCGCCACGCGCGGCTGCCGGCGCTGCTCTACGCCGTGGGCTTTTACCACTGCAACTTGTCTCATGTACCCGAGGACCTCGGCGACCTGTGGGCAGGCAGCGGGCTCGGCATGCTCGCGCTCGAGCGGGTTGACTCTAATTCGGACCATATAGCGGTCTGATCAGATTTGGGTCTGACTGAACTTAAGTATGATGCTCGCTTCGCTCGCAGCTCGCTGCGCTCGCATACTAGATTCTAGGATCTGGCCGTCGGCGTGCTAGGACCCATTCCGGCAGGGCGACCTACGGCGCGGACCCCGTGTTGCTACGGTGCGCTTCGCGCGACCTTCGCAATCACCCCCCTCCGGGGGAGGGGGCCCCCCGCGGCCTCCGGTCATCCTGCCTCAACAATATCCTATCCGACCCATTTTCAGATCAGACCGCTATATGGTCCGCATTAGAATCTACCCTCGAGCGCACCCGCGTGCAGCGCCTGCCGGCGTCGCTCGCGCGCGTGCGCTGGCAGGTGCTGTGGCTCGCCGGCAGCCAGCTCGAGCAGCTGCCCGCGGATCTGCTCGCGCAGTCAGCGCTCGAGGAGCTGTGGGTGTCGGGCAACCCACTGCGTACGCTGCCCGAGCACGTGGGCGACACGGCGCGGCTGCGGCAAGTGTTTGTCGAGGACACGAACGTCACGCGCGTGCCGACGTGGGTGGCCGCGTGGGCGGCCTCGCGCATGGCAGCTACAACGCAACAACACGAGGTGTCGTTCGCGGGCAGTGCCGTGTGCGCGCTGCTGGGCGGCGTCCCAGACGCGCGGCTGTGTCAGCGCAACTACGGCACGTCGCGAGGCGCTACGGACTACGACGCCATCGCGGCCAAGTACCCGTTGTAGATGCGACCAGTATTGTCATATTTTCACCATTTCACGATCGGATTGGTCCAACCGATCAATCGAATTTGGCATAACCGCCAAACGAGTTGTAATGATGGATTCGCACCATTCCGAATCGTTCGGCACAAAGCGAATGATAAGGATTGCGAAAGCGAAACATTCCGAAAACAATTTTCTCTTATATACTATGCAGATACTACAATACGTAATACGCACCCACTCGGCCGCGCCATCCGCACTTCATGCAGCGACCGCAGATCTGGCTGCCGCCTCGCGTTCCTGGGCCTTGTGGTCCTCCATGCTGTCAGGGAAGCTCTGGATCATGGCCATGTCGATCTTCGTGTTGAACATGGCGGCCGCGTTGATGTAGACGAAGGCTAGCTTGCTCACCTTGTCCGTGCTCAACTTGTTTCGTTTCTTGGTGTGAATCAAGTCGAAGATACTCCACGCCCGCTCGCTTGCGGCTGACGACGATGGGATCGAAAGCACGGTCACCGCGAGCTCGTACAGTTGCTGGTGTTCACTTCTGTGAACCTTCCACCAGTCGAGAGGATCGGCGCCCTTCGATTCGACCAGCCAATCGCCTTTGTCGCCACCAAACTTGTACAGGAGCCGTCGAAACTCCTCTTCGGTGAGCTTGTGTCTCTCGAGCATCCCAGACTCTTTGGCGTACGTGACGCCCTCCTTGATAGCCTTTCGCTTGTCGCCTGGAAGGAAGTGGTCGATGCTGACGGTCGGGTCGAGAAGGAAGGCAATCCCCATGGCGTTGGTGTGGATGAACTTCCATCGATCGTCAATCGCGTCCACGAACAGCTTTTGCTTGTCCGTCCGCTCGTTGCTGCCACGACGAGGAGCGTACGCGCGATGGGTCAGGAGCCACTTGAACCGTTCGTACACGCGGGATGGCGGCTCTTTGTCGGACTCCAGCGCACGGATGCAGTGGACAACGGGCTCAAGAAGCGTGACGAGTTCTTCAACTCGATCCCAGAGCATCGTGTCTTCCGTGAAGTGGCGCATCACAGGCTTCAGCTTCGCCCACTGCTCCCGTGTCGACCCGTAGCGTTCCATGAGCTCTGCCCCGTAGCCACCGATAAAGAGATCTTCTAGAACAGCTCGGTTCTCGAGCAGACTGCGGAGAGATGCGTGCATTGAGTACCATCGCGTCGGGACTGGGATCCTCAGAGCAAAGCGGCGGTCTTTCCTCGGCACAATTCGCTTCTGGCGCCGGCGGAACTCGTCGAGCAGCCCATAGTGATCACGAACGAAGTGGATGATTGCCAACGCATCGTCCTTGATTTTCTTCATTCCGCTATTCTTGAACACATCCTCGATGATCAAGTTGAGGCCATGCGCCGCGCAGCCTCCGCCAAGCACTGCTTTTCGATGCGGTTGACGCTCGATGATCTCCCACGCCTTGATTTGCACAGAGGCGTTGTCGGTGAGAATCCCGACGACCTTGGCCTTGGTCGTCTTCTCGACGTCCAACAGCACAGCCTTCAGCTGCTCGGCAATGTACTCGCTCGTGTGCTTCTCTGCGCCAGTCGCAATGGAAGTCCAGAACACCGATGGCATCCCAGGCGCCACGACAACGAAGTTTATGATGCTCGCCCTGTTCGTGTCGCTCCAGCCGTCCGTGACAATCGAGACAAGCTTCTTGGCTCTGATCCGTGCAATGGCGTGCTTGCGCACCTCCCCTTGCACATGATCGAGGAGCGGGCCAGAGAGTCGATGGCGCGTTGGCAGCTTCAACGCCGGAGCCAGCATTGCGAAGAGCGCCCGAAAGGATGGATCTTCGACGAGCAAGAACGGGAGGGCGTTCATGTACATCATCAACGCAAGCGCGGCCTCAAAAGCTTGCTGAGTCACAGCAGGATCTTGTGGTGTCGACGGTGGTGTTGGTGTCGGCGTCGGCGTCGGCACTGACAGCGGCGCCAGAGTCGGAGCAGCGCTAGAGGCTCGCGAGCCGGGTTTGTCAAAGAACGATCGGACACGATCCTTGTCAAACTCGTTCATCCCCGGACAGTCGTTGAGGAGGTGCTTCTTCAAGTTGCCGCTTGGAAAGCTGTTGTTGAACGTGGCGTTGCAGTTGGTCTGCTTGCATTGGCTCGCTGGGTGCGTCTTGGGATCACCGATCTTCGTGAAGTATGCCCAGATGGGGTGCTCTTTTTTTCCAGCCTTCAGCCGCTCCGTGCGCGGCGCTTCTTCCCCGAATGAGTAGGGAGGTGGAGGTCTAGCCTGCGACTCGATTGTGGCAGGGTAAGGTTCCGCCGACGCTTGTCCGAGCGGAAGCGACTCGCCTTCATCGTCGTAGTCGTCCTCAATGATTGCAGCGGCTTCCATGGTCGTCCTGTGTTGGCGTGTTCTCAAGTGAGGACCTCGAAGCTCACAACGAGGTGACTAATTGACTATCTGTGACGTGTGAGAAACTTTGCACTTCGTGATGGGTTTTTTGCGAACAACTCGCACATTCGGAAAACATTCCGCACATTCGGCACAAACGGAATATTCGGAAAACGCATTTTCGCATCCATCATTAACGAGTTGGCAAACCTCCAGGGGGTGTTGAACAATATCCCATCGCTTTCAACAGGTTATGCCAGGGGGGCTTTCTTCCCCGCCGTGTGTCATTAACTGCGCGCCTTCGCCGGCGCCTCCGAGTTCCTCGCAACGTGAACATCGGGCGGTCATGAATTTATTTGATCTGAGAGGTCAAAGTTCCATACAGTGATAAGATATCGGAGGTGATACCAATGAGGTTGAAAGTTTGTCCATTTAGATTGGTTGTAGCACCCAATTCGAACGTGAAATGGCGTTCCACGCTATCTGAAGACGCCCTCCATTGCATTACTATGTGTCGCGTAGTACTCAACGCTCTCGCTGCCCAAACAGAGAAATGGTTAGCCGCTCGTGTGTACCGGCGGAGACCCCAAGTCGTACGGCCGCAGCGGCAGCATGATGTCCCAAGGGTAGAGCCCGGCGCCCGAGCCCAGGTCGCCGCCGCAGAGGTTCTGCCATTTCGTGCTGCCCGTCGAAAGCGCAGCCGAGTCGTTGCACACGGGACTGCCGTACAGCGAGGCGAACGACACGCCCGCTGGATCGTACCAGTCGCTGAACCACGCCGGCAGCGTCGCCAGCGCCGTGTGCTCGAGCAGCAGATTGTGCAGCGAGCGGCCCACGACGTCGGGCAACGCCGCGAGTGCCGCGCTCCCCGAGAAGCCCAGGTCGGTCGCGCCGAGCCGCGCCATGCAGTCCGCCGAAAACGACGTGAGCCCTGAGTTGCTGACCCAGAGCGACGCGACGCGCAGCTCGCAGAACGCCGGCGGCAGCTGCGTGAGCGCCGGCACGCGGTCGAGGTTGACGAGCACCCAGTTTTGCCGGCGCCAGGCG
>JAMFLM010000255.1:0-10943 GCA_027475705.1 Pythium catenulatum
ACCACGAGTCGCGCTCCCGTCGCTCGGTCGAGCGCCGGCGTCCGTCGCCGGATCGCCGGCGTTCGACTAGTCGTCACCGCCGATGGAGCGACGACGACGGCGAGTACGAGCGGACCCGAGTCCGAAGTCGCGAGCCGGACCGACGTCAGCAGAAGAAGCAGGACGAGCGCAAGCCCAAGGCGAAGGACTCGTCGAAAAAGCCCGATCTCCGCGGCGGCAAGCCGAAGTACAAGCCGGCGGAGCAGTCATCAGGATGGGGGCAGCTCAAGGCCGCGATCAAGACCGCTGAAGCCAGCTCTCCCCGCGTGCGCCCGTCGGACAGCTCTCCCCTGAGCTCGCCGACTCGCTTCACTAGCTCAAGCCGGGAGAGGTGGTGCCGGGTCTCAGTCGTGCGGAGTCCGCTTTTGTGCTCGAATGCACGGAGGCGTGGATCCACGCCGGCCCTCGCGCGACGCCGCATCGGGTGGAAGAGCCGTACACCGGCAACCTTGACGTGATGTCCAAGCGAAACGACCTGCAGCGGCTCTTGTGCAACCAGAAGTCGCTGCTGCTGGATATGGACACGATCCACATGGGTGGACCCGTCCGGCAGCAGGGCCTGTGCTACGCCGTGACTTTGGGCCCGCTCACGATGGAAGAGCAAGTCGCAGTGTTGCAGACGGCGCTGCTGGACGCCGGATATTCGGTTCACAACTTGCTTCCCCGCATCCACAAGCGGGAAGCTCCGTTCAACGGGTCGGTTGCGCTCGAACTTCACGACGAGGTCGCGAAGATCCGCGACGCGCTGGAAGATCTCGTCGTCTGCATCGAGTCAGTGAAAGCCGAGCGCGCCGCGTCGCAGATTGCCGGCCCCAGGAGCCCGATGGCTCAGGCTAGCCCAGTCCGCCAGCAAGTTCGGCCGGCGGCCGACCCTGCCGCGATGCGCCGCCCGCCGTCGATCTTGAGCTCGTCGGAAAAAGCCTCGCGCCCGATCTCGGGTAGCTCGTTTAC
Source organism: Pythium catenulatum (assembly GCA_027475705.1). Classification (NCBI taxonomy): domain Eukaryota; phylum Oomycota; class Peronosporomycetes; order Pythiales; family Pythiaceae; genus Pythium; species Pythium catenulatum. Next base: position 991 of record JAMFLM010000255.1, read on the forward strand.
GAGTACCTCGGGATCCGGTTCCCGAGACCGGCGGGCGAGACGCGTGGAGGATGAGGAAGTCGTCGCCGCGACGCAGTCCGGCTTCTTCGGGCAGCAGGGGCTTGGTTGGTTCAGCGACGACGAGGACGACGTCCCGGTGCGGGCCCCCGTGCCCCACCGCCCGAAGCCACCGGCTTTCGACGAGCCGATGCACGAGGCACCGGTATACACCGGCCCTCCGGCCCGCCCGTCAGCGGATGCCCGAAGTCCGCAAGTGTACACTGCAAGGCGCGAACCGCATTACAGCCACGCGGTTCCTGCGCCGAACCCCATTGCAGCGCCGACTTTCGCAGCGCCAGTGCCGGCTTTTCAGCAGCAAGTGGTCGCGCCCACTCCGCAACCAGTGGCAGCTCCTCCTCCCGTTGTGGTGTACCCCCGACCGTTCGTGCCAGCCGGCTATCTCGAGCCGCTCACCGGCAGCGAACCACTTGAGGAACGTCGACAGTTCCTGGTCGACTACGAGTATATGGCCAAGACGGCTATGTGGTCGGAGGAAGAAATGTGCCAGAACATCTTCCGCTATGTGAAGAAGCCGGTGTCGACGTTCGTGCGTCAGCTGGGCAGTCGGGCCCGGTCGTGGCGGGCTCTCAAGGCCAGTATCACCGAAGAGTTCATCCGGTCGCACGAGTCCCCGATGGAGCGATACTGCTCGCTCGCTCAAGACAAGGACGAGTCGGCGCGTCACTTCCTGTGGCGCCTGAACGCCGCGGCCGATCGCGCGGACGTTGACTTGAAGAGTTTGGAAGATTAGAACGCCACGTGACGCGCTTTGCCCGCGCACTCCGCGACCCGGTCGTGAAGGCGATGATCTCGAACGTATCCGTACGCTCAGTCAAGGAGCTCGACAAGATGTAGCGCCTCCACGAGCTGCGAGCCGGCTCCGAGCGCTCGGACGGTCGCGCTGCAGATCGTTCCGCGAGCCGCGATCGGGACCGTGAGCCTGAGCGTGACCGTCGCGATCGGGATCGCAGTGTATCGCGTCCTAGATCGGGGTCCACGTACTGGGCCGATCAGGACGACTACGGCGGGAACGAGTACGCCCGTCAAGCCGGCGATTTCAACGGCGAGACGGAAGACGAGCGCACGGTGCGGTTCAAAGACGAGGACGAGTATTCGGAGGTCGGCTTCGGGGAAGAAGCCCGAACTTTCCGGGTTGCCGGCCAGCAGCCCGGTCCGACGAGCAGGTACCAGAGCGGTGGCTCCAAATGGGCCGGCTCGGGACAACAAGCGGGCGCGAAGTTTCGCGCAGCCACGCAGTATCCGCGGTCGCCGACGCCGACGCAACCCGCTGCCGCTCAGCAAGTGCCAAACGCCGTCTCCGTCGGCACGGGCTCGTCGACGAACTCCGGCAAGGGCCCGTGCTACCATTGCGGTGAGCACGGGCATTGGACCGCAGAGTGTCCGAAGCGTCAGCAAGCCGTGCAGCCGGTGTGTACCTGGTGCACCGGAGCTCACACTTCGGAGTCATGCTGGAAGAAGTGCCCTGCGTGCGGTCAAGTGCACGCAAAGCCGGAAGACTGCGCTGTGGTGCGCGCCATCGAGGACCTCAAGGCGTGGTACAAGTCACCGGCCGGTTCCAGCAGCGGTGGCCCGAGTTTGCCGCCAAGCGTGCTCCAGCACCTCGACAAGCCTTTAAACTAGGCAGCTCGCCGGGGATCAGGGACCCGGTACGCGACGAGCGTCAAGCCCCATGAGAAGCAGCTGCCCCGACGGCAGAACATACTGCTCAAGTCATGCATGTCTATGCATTCGTCGGCGTAGAAGAAGAGAGTGGCTCCGTTAACGAATCATCCCTTTTGCAACACGAAAGTGAAGCGCGTTCATGTGTTGCAGAAGCGGGCGATTCGGACACCGACTGGAGGAGGCCGTTCCGCCTTCAGCCCGGTAAACGCCGGGGGTGGTGGTCGTCCAACTCGGAATCAGTGAGAGAGGCCGGTATTGCGCTGGTCAACGGCGCGGTGTGCAACCATCGTGCCGTCATCTTGCTCGATACCGGTTCGGACACCAGTATCCTAAGCCTCGAGCTGGCCCGCCGGCTCGGGCTCCGGCTGTCGTTCGGAGAACGACTGAAAGTGAACGGGATTGGTGGCGTAGTCACGTACGCCACCGCAAAAACTTCGGTCAAGCTCACGCTCGGCATGAGCACGGTGTATTATGGACATCTGGTGCGGCAACATCGGCGAAGGCATCCAGTGTCTGTTGGGGATGGACTTCATGTATTCAGCCGGCGTCCGGCTAAGTACCCGAGAAGGGATCGTCCGGCTCCCAGACGAAGAGAGCGTGCCGCTCATCAGCGCCGGTGTTCGCCCGCGGATGCCCAAGAGGACACCCGTATGCACGCAAGGCGACTTGTACATTCCCGCGGGGAGGTCGGCTGTGGTCCCGGTTATTTATGGCCGCGACGACCCGGCACTTGTGCCGTGGCTCCGCCGCGGCCAGAACTGGCTCCCGTCCCTGCTGACTGACGAGAACGGCCGGCCCAGCGGGATACGCGTGGTAAATGTCACCGGCCAGCCGATCTCGATTGCCGGCAACACACCGGTTGGGTACCTCGTCGAATCCGGTCATCTGCCGAGTGGAGAGCTGAGCGTCCGGGTCGGATCGTTGAGGTACAACGAGTGGCAAGTGCAGATCTACGAAAATTCGCACTCGCGGGCGGCCTGCCGACGTCAAGACCGGCTCGACCATGTGTACGACTCGAGCCTGCCCGCGTCGATCGAGAAGCCGGTGTATCCCGTGCCAACGAAGATCTTGGCTAGGGGTGAGGTGTGGGAGCCGGCTCCGACGCCCGCCGTCCTAGCTTCGGCAAGCTCGGCGACCGTCTATACGGCCCCGAGCGCCGAGAACGAGAACGTCGTGCAAGCTCAGGCTGCTCAAGGTCCAAGTCCAAGCGTCCAAGATCCCGGTCCAAGTGTCCCTCGTGTCGAAGATGTCGCCAAAGGTGCTCCGACTGGCAGGGCTGCGAAGCCCCAAGCCGGCACCAGTCCAGCGGTGAGCGCCGCCCGAGCGGCGCCCGAAGCCAAGCCTGAAAACAAGTTGCCCGCGTCCGACAACCCCCAGGCACCGCACCCGCGGTCAGGGGTGGCAACAACGGCGGTACCCGCTCACGCGAGTAGTACCGCCAAACCGAGCTCCGGCTCCACGCGAGATACCGATCCGACGTCCGGGCTGGCTGACACAGCCCGAAGAGCGAAGTCGAAGCCCACTAGTGGCAGAGCGCGGACTGGGGTGGCCATGATGGCCGCCTTTGCGCACGAGAAGCCGGCTCCTGAAGCGTCTGCGCTCGCAATAACGAGTCAAGCCGGCGATCTGGTCACTAAACTGAAGTTCGTCACGAGCAACCCAGGCCCCGCGCTTGCGCCGTCTGCAAGGCTGATGTTCGCGTTCAAAGCTGTGGCAGAAGCTTTCGTCGACGGGACCGAGTCACCTGCCCGCCCCCGTGTTGATTCGCCCGAGGAGGCGTCGGTATACTACCACGAAGGCACCGATCTCCTGCCCCTCGACAAGTTACGCGCGCAACTTGCGATGTTGCCCGAGTTCGAGGAGCCGGCTATCGCGGATATGAGCACGGCGGACGTTGGCGAGGCCGACGAGAATACGCCGGACGAGATCGCGCGCCTTCGGGGGATCCTCGAGAAGCACCAGCCGGCGTTCATGAGCTCGGGCAACGCTTTGCCCCCACCGGCCCGCGGAGTCGTCTGCGACATCGAGGTTCCGGCGGGATCGAAACCGATCGCTCAGCGACCCCGACCGATCAAGGCGCATCTGCTCCCGAAGGTCTACGAGCTGCTGAAAGGCCTTCTCGAGTGCGGCATCATCGAGTATTTGGACTCCCATTGGGCGAGCCCGATCGTGATCGTCATGAAGAAGAATGGCCAAGATATCCGGCTCTGCATTGACTATCGGCTCGTGAACCAGCTGATCAAGCTTATGCGCTACCCGCTGCCACTGATCGACCAGCTTCTGGATGACTTCGAAGCGGTCATGTGGTTCCTGAGTTTGGGCATGGCGAGCGGGTTTTGGGCCGTTCTCATGACCTTGCGTGCGAAGCACATCAGTGCCTTCATTTGCCCGCTCGGTCACTTCCAGTGGGTGCGCATGCCCTTCGGCCTGAAGAATGCGCCGCTCATCTACCAACAAGTCATCGACAACTGTCTGTGGGGTTTCGTCCGGCTTCCGCCGCATCTTGAGGCCGAGGTCGACCCCGACGTTCTCGAGGGGGTGGGTGTGAAGATTGGTGAAGATCCGGCTCGACACGCCGACGTCGACCTCGAAGATCAGCAAGGGCCGGTCAAGAGCGAGCCAACCGGCTTCCCGGTCGCCGAAGGAGGGCCGACCGTGTTCCAGAGGAACCTGGCCGCACCGGCGTGCATGGGGCCCGTTCTCGGGCGGAGTTCATACATCGACGACATCGCCGCCGGCACCAAGACCTGGGATGAGCTATGTGACCTTGTCGACCGGCTGTTGTACCGGATCCGGTACTGGGGACTCAGCGTCAGCCTGCCCAAGAGTTCCTTCGGGAAGCAGGCGATCAAGTTCTTGTCTCATAAAGTGAGTCGCTCGGGCCTTCGGGCGCTACCCAAGGTAGTCAAGGGCATCGACAAGCTGCAGTTCCCGTCGACATTGAAGGGTGTCCAGTCTTTTCTCGGCAGTTTGAACTACTACCATAAGTTCATTGAAGACTACTCGGTGATCGCGTCCGTGCTGTACGAGTTAACCGACGAGCAGGTCCGGGCCGGGCGGGGTCTAGAGCGAGCAAAGCGGGCGTTCGACCTGCTGAAGCAGAAAATCCAAGCGCCGCCGGTTCTCCGACATCCTGATCGACAGAAGCCTTTCAGCATCGTACTGCACGCCAACGCATGGGCAGTGAGCGCAGTCCTCGCGCAAGAGCATGACGGCAAGTTATGGCCGGTCCGGTTCACCGGCAGAAAGCTTCAGGACGCGGAACTCCGGTACCACGAGTCAGAGAAGGAAGTGCTGGCGCTCTTGCGAGTGTTCTCGACGTTCTACACGTTGATATCCGTCTCCGAACTCGTAGTCTACACGAGGTACTCTGTCTTGCGGTGGCTGATGACGTCCAAGTCGCTGGGCGACCGTCTTCTCAAGTGGGCGACTTTCCTGTCGCCGTGGACGTTCGAAGTGCGGAAGATCGACAAGGACCGAGATGCACTAGCTTCGCTGTTCACCGCCGGCATCACGCCGCGTGAGAAGCTCGACGAAATCGCGGAAGATCTGGCACCGATAAAGGCAAGTCGGAGTAAACCGCCCGTCATCAGTCTCGAGATGCTCGACGCCGAGTATACCGGATTGGTTCTCAGTTTCGACGGCGCAGCCAAGCTCAAGACGAACGCGGGCAGCGCCGGCTTTGTGGTTTGGAAATTGCCAGAATGGCAACCGATCCACGCGGAAGGGATCCTCCTGGCCGGCGTGACCGTCAACGAGGCCGAGTACCACGGGTTACTGCACGGGCTCCGGTACGTGCGGGATATCCTGCGTGCAAGTGAGGTCGTGATAGCTGGCGATTCGTGCATCGTGATACAGCAGTGCCAAGGAATCATCAACTGCAACACCGCGCACCTCCAGGTACTCCTGAACGAGTACGAGGCGACGCAAGCCGGCTTTTCGTCCGTGAGGCTCGTGCATGTCAAGCGCGAGTTTAATGCAGCCGCCGACTACTTGACTGGCAAGGTGCTCCGGCTCAGCCAGTCAGTGGAAGTCTCGGACCCCGACGAACTCTACCAGTTAGCGCAACTGAATCAGCTACCCGCAAGGATCAGCAGGACGCACGACGTCATGGACGCGCCGGATTCGGCAAGCCCGAGCCCCGCGCCGGCAGTTCCCGAGCCCGATGTGGACATGCCACCGTCACATGTCGCAGATGCGCCGCCCAACGGCGAGGTGACGGGCATGTACCGCCCCAGTTCGACCCGGGAGCCGGATTTCGACGCCAAAAGTGTGTCGCGCGACTGCGCGGGAGCCTCTTGTGCAGGCGCAAGTGGTCCGACCGTCAACTTCCGGCTGAGCTGCTCGGTACCTCGCGGCGAAGGCCGAAGTGAACCTGTCGTGCAACGTGTGATCGCGGGTCATGGGCAGCGAAGCGAAAACGCCCAAGAGCCGGTTATGACGCACAAAACCGCGTCGATCGACAGAGTGCGACGCGCGAGTGCACGCGATCAGGTTCCGACTCAGATCTTCGGGCCTGGCGCCGTCGGCCGCAGCCGCGCCAGCGAAGGACGGCGTTCTGCACATGTCGCAGATTTTGACGGTGGCCGCCGACGTGAAGTCAGCGAAGAGCGGGCAAATCCAACAAAACCTACGCTGTTAGCAAGCACTAACAGCGGCAGTGGTGAGGAGCAGCTTCCCGTTCCAAAACTTCGGGGTTGCCGAGTCTACTCGCATCGGCAACGACGTGACGCGTCGCTCGCTGTCACTGGCCGCGTCAACACCTGTCTCCCGCGGTGAATCGGCCCCAGAGCCGGTTTTTGGGATCGGAACCAGGCCAATAGCATCGGCTACTTTAGTGCAAGCTCACGCGCAAAGTCCGACCGCTATCTTCGGGCATCATGAAGCCGCCGTCGTCAGACCAGACCAGCAGAGCCTGTCACATGTCGCAGGCGTGCCACGGGGCGGGATCACGCGTGCCGCCAGCCACGCTGCGGCGCCGGAGCCGGTTTTGGCCGCGAGAGATGTGTCAACAGACAGAGCAAGGGGCGCTGAACGAGATGCACAAGATCTGACGTCGAACTTCGGGCCCGCGAGCGGGGCAGTGCCAGGCCAATCGGTGAGCCGCGTGTTCGCAGTGCAGACGCGCCGCCAGACGCGGAGTCAGGACGTCTCGCAGGAAGAGCCGGCACGAGAGCAGGATGAACGAGCGAGGCGCCGCACAGACGTCACAGACGTCACAGACGTCGTCGACGTGGCGGTGGACGAGCGGTGGAATCGCATCCGCACGCATCAGCGCGCGGACCCGAGTTTGGGACCGCTGATCCGGTTCCTAACCGGAGAATTGGAGACCCTCACGCTGAGTGAAGCACAAGCTGCGGCGAAGATCGCCAGCGAGTTCGAGCTCGATGACCAAGGTGTGTTACGATACGCCGGCTCCAAAGCCGGCGGCCGGGCAAGGGGCGACACGTTACGACTAGTTGTCCCGTCGACCATGCGCGGAGACGTCTTGCACCTCCATCACGACGATCTGCAAGCCGGCATCAAGGAGTCGCCCGAACGTACGAGCGGATCCGGTGCGAGTACTATTGGCGAGGACTGTTCCGTGACGTTGAGCGCCACGTGCGCGAATGCATCGACTGTGCTACGTCGAAAGGGTCGGCCCCGAACCCAGGACCGTCGCACGGCAACGTAGATCCGGAATACCCGATGCAGATCATCTCGATGGACTTCGTGCTCCCGCTGCCGGAGTCCCGGCAAGGGAACACGGCGCTGTTGCTGTTTCAAGACATGTTCGCCGGCTACGTGATGCTCAAGGCCATGCGAGGGACGACCGCTCAGGAGGTCGCGGAAGCCTACGAAGAAGTCGTGTTCCGGCGATTCGGTGCGAGCTCCCTGATCCGGCACGACCGCGACGTCCGGTTCATGAGCGAAGTTTTTCAGCATTTTGCGCGCATGATGGGCAGCCAGCAGCGGGCGACGTTGTCGTACAGGCCGCAGGCGAACGGCCAGCAAGAACGGTCGGTCCAGACAGTGGTCCGAGCCATCAGGTCCTACATCGAGGAACCCGGTCAAGAAGACTGGGAAGATCTCGCTGGCCGGCTCACGTTCGCCTTGAACACGTCATGCGACGCAACGAGACGCGAGACGCCGTTTTTCCTCATGCACGGGTGGGATGCCCGAACCACGATGGCCGCTATGCTGGCGCCGAGGCCGGCGAAACGGACGGACAAGATGGCCGCGTATGCTTGGCGCCTCCAGATGCAGCGTCAGTATCAACACGCCCAGGCAGCCGCACGTGATCTCCAGCAGCGGGCACGCGCGAAGAGGGCGAAGCAGCGTGAAGACGCATGGAATGACCTGCCCGACAAGTTCAAGACCGGGTTCGAGATCGGAGATTCGGTGTGGCTGTATGTCGCCAAGGTCAAGGAAGGGCTGGCAAAGAAGCTCGCCCACCATTGGCATGGGCCTTTCCGGATCGTGGACAAGGGGCGTGACGACCAGCATCGCGAAGTCATGCGCAAGCTCGAGTTACGAGGTTCTCCGTACCGCGTGTTCCCCTGGGTACACATCAGTAGGCTGAAGCCCCGCGTCTTGTCCGAAGAGCGACCATCCGAAGAGCCGGCCCAAGTGCCGGAGAACGCCGATTTCGACGCGGTGCTCCTGCCCGAGGACAGCTGGGAACCTGATCATGAAGCCGGCGAGTTCGAAGTTGAGGCGCTGCTCGACATGCGCTGGGGTCGCACGAGAGCCGGCAGGCGCGTGAAAGAGTACAAGGTCAAGTGGGCTGGCTACCGAGAGCCCTCATGGGAGCCGGTTCATCGGCTCAATTGCGGTCGGCTGATGTATGAGTTCGACCGAAGTGCCCGTGGACGGGCGCGCTTCGCCGCCATGCAGGTAGATGACGGCGAAGTCGGCGACTAGGGCCAGAGCCCGGTCGTCGCGGGGTCCCCGACGCCCCAAAGTCGGAATCGCCGGCCTCTACTGCGAATGTGCGCGGCGCTAAGCGTGGTGCTCACGTTGGCGAGAAATGGCCGGCAACAGGGCCGTGGCGTCCCTCTAAGCCGCAATGCCGGCTCTGTCGCAGAATCACCGGCTTTGCCAGTGGTTTTGCCGCATAGCCGGCACCAACCGACCCCAACCGTGGACTGACGCGCCTGCGAGGGGCCTTGCTGATCGTGAGCGTGCCAGTCCGCTGGCGGGGTCGATGCCGAGCTGTTTGGGATGCTATATCCGGCTTTGCCGGCGGTGGTGCCTCAAGCAGCTCGAGGGAAGAAAACAGAGAAGAAAATCGAGAAAATGTGCATGAACCAAGACAAGAGTTACGAAGAGCCAAGTCAACGTCGACCTACCGGCCGCTCGGCCCGCTTTCCCGCCCTGGGGGCGCTAGCTTCTACCGCCGAGCCGGTCGCAGCGGCCGCAAGCCGCAAATCCGAATGGGAGAACGGCGAAAAGCCGGATGGGTCGACCGCGAGCGGGAAACAGCATCAGCGACGCACGACGCACCCAGTGCGCGACTTCGGGCTTGAGACTTCGGGCGTGAACGAGACAAAAGCCACCACCAAGGACCGACAACCACAAGAATTGCAAAGTCAAAAGAGCGACATGTATTAGGCGGTTAGACGCAGAAGCGCACGAGCGAACACACGCAGAAGACATGCAGGAGCCGGCGACGCCCGAAGCGCGCGGCCCGAGCTGCGGAGCCGGTTCAAGCGTCGCCCATGCGCCAGTCGGGATCGGCCTCGTCGTCCGGGCTCAGCGCAGGAGCCGGCTCGACTGCAGCGTCGTCACGCGGACTTGGCGCCGGAGCCGGCTCGTCGTCGCCCGTGCCCTCGCGAGACGTTGCGGGCACGTCCGGGTCCCACTCGCCGAAGAGGACGGCCTCGATCTCCGCGCTGTCCTTGTCGTCGAACACGGTCGACTGCAACTCGGCTTGGTGCGCGACAGCGTCCGCGCGGGAAGTCCACGAAGCGAGAGCGCCGTCGTCGAACTCGGCCGTGTAGAAGTCCGCCCCCGGGCTGCCGACCGACCGCTCACCGGCTCGAACTCGCGGGTACTCGCAGTCTTGACGCCACTCTCGCGGGAGCTCCCAGCTCACACCAACGTAGTGGTGGTACCGCATCGCGACTTGCGCGTGGGCCTTGAGCGACTCGACGAACCGGTGCTCGAACCCCGCGTACTGGACCCGGATCGGCTCCTCCTGGTGCAGGCGGTCGATCTGCGCAGCGATCGAGACAGGCGGGTCAGAGCGG
>JAMFLM010000256.1:0-10910 GCA_027475705.1 Pythium catenulatum
GGGGGGGGGGGGGGGGCACGAGGACGTCTTGTTGGGATAGAATTGCATTTTCGGTAAGCTTTCGTCAACGGGCAGACGCCCATACCGTGGAAAAGCGGCGTTGCGGTAACGGCGCTGACGCGCCGCCCGGTTCGGTCGCACGCACCGACGCTGCCACGCGCGCGGCGCGACGGCAAGACTCGTCGTCTTTTCTCGGATGTCACGCCTACGAGCATTCTCACCGCACGGTAAGTTCGTGGCCCGTGATAGTTTGCGGCCCATCAGAACAAGGAGCCAGGCCTCACCGTCGCTGTATTTGTAGTACCAACTCGCTGATTCGAGCGTCGCAGGCGAGATCCAGCGAGAAGATTGGTTCTCTATGGTGGGTCCTCGGACGAAAACGACGGCGACGACTCACAACCGGAGTCTCCGCTGTCGCATGGAACTCTCCCCAGTGCTCTAAACCCGACCGAGGCCGGTGAAGAGCCGCTGTTCCTGCCTGGTATTGGTGAGGACCGGCTATCGCAGGTGCAGAGAGCAAGGGCGAGGTGAGCAGTACAAGTGAGAGGCGCGCGGACGACATGGTCGATTGCGTCGGGGCTTCAACGACCAGTGCAAGCGAGAGGCTGAGTTTGCGCCTGCCGCGCGGCCCATCATCTACACACAGCCGGGGCGAGTCATGTGCCAGCGGTACCAGCAGATTGGAAGAGACAAGCTGGATGCTCTTATCGTGAACGCGCGCACGATCGCCGCCCGCTATGCTGACCCCACGGACGTGCGGATCGCCGCAGTCCTTGAGGAAGATCGACTTGAGACGTTGGACGGCAACCTGTCGTTGTTCGACCAAGACGAGGAGTCGGGTTACGAAGATCCGCACACATCCAAAAGGCTACCATCCCTCCAAAGAAAGGCTCCGACCGCGACACCTGCGCGAGCAGCAAGAACCCGACGAAACTGTTGTCGGACAGAAGCGGTACGTTTTCGGTTGCATTCGGTACGCGGGATGAGTGAGCGTACTCACGCGTTTCACACGTTTCTCTGACTGTAGGCAAGAAGCGCAAACTCGAGCCCACGTCACTCGACGATGAAAGTTCAGGCGACTTCGAGTCGACAGACGATGGTGCCATCAACAAGAAAGCCCGTGGTCGCCGCAAAAGCAGGAGGATAGAATGGGACAAGAACGCACGCCAGACAGCGGTGATACGTACTTCGAGGTGGTTTATCACCAGCCGATGGGGTGTTGTCATCAATCTGATTGGTTGTGTGATGTGTCGTTCTGTGCGCTTTGTGCTCTTCCCAATCTGACTTGGTCGGCTGACACGCGTAGGGCTTCCCGTCGAGGTGCGCGACATCGAGAACGTCATCGCTAAGGTCAAGAGAGAGTTGGTCGCAGCCACAACGGACTCGAAGCCCACCTGCGATCCTTCGTCTCAATACCTGGCAACAGGGCCACAGTTTAAACGGATTCAAAGTCGAAGGAGGTCCAGTCGGTTGCTTTCCAGTCGGGGCGCCCGCAGCGGCTTCTTGCCGCTGGCCCGCACGTCGTGTGTGTTGACTGCACACATCACACGAACTAGAGCAGGTTCACCCTCTTCAGCTTTGTCATTCACGACCTGTTCGGGAAGATATGGCCATTTTTTGTTCTGTATTTGAGGCTGATATCTGACGTCGTTGTGTTGTTTTGGTTATGATGTCGCTGGGTCAGTACGTGTTCCACTCACGCATGAAGCGCGAGACGAGAGACAACGTGGAGGATGCGATAGAGGCCTTTGTGAGGCCAACCCGAAGTCCGCTGAGATCATGGCGGTCGTCGTCGACAAGGACTTAAAGGGAGAAAGCTGCTCCGCAAGTTCTTCCCGAACTTCCGCATCTTACTGCGCCAATTCCACGTCATCATGATGTTCGCCAAGAAGGTGAGCGTGTTCGGTGAAAATTCGGTACACCTCGATTCTCACAAATGCCGCTTGCAGGTCAAAGAACTCGTGCTTGGTACGAAGAAGGAAAAGAACGAGCTCATCACCGTCATGCGCACGATGGCCTACGCCAAGTCAACGACGCAGTACGAAGCGCTCAAGCTTCTGCTTGCAAAGAAGTTGGCCAACACCATGGACGGCGATAAGGAGCACGAAGAACCCGAGCCGAACGAAGAATCCCAATTCGAGGAAGATTCAAGTGGAGCGGAGTCCGACGCTTCAACACCCGAGGATGCCATCAACTTCAAGGACGATGGCAGCACTCAATCGATTGCTCGAGGCGATACGGTCTGCACGCGACGACGAAGATGTGCAGCGAGGGAGACTTTACTGTCTTTTTCTGCACTTCGTCGCCAACTGGACCGTGCGAGGAGCGACTGATGTACCTTCGCGGGAACGCCGCTCATCTAGCTAACAACACGAATAACAGGATTGAAGCCGAGCGGGGCGCGATTAAGCGCATCCTGAACGTGAGTATGGACATCGAAGAGAAGATTCGAAGCCTCCGGGAGCTGCAAGCGATGAACGAGGATGAGTACATCGACCTTCTCAAGAAGACCGGCCCTCGCAAATGAAGCCCTCACAATTTTCCAAGTGGATAAGCGCCCTGGAGAAGATCCGTGACTCGTGCGAGGGTGATGTCACTCCCGAGCTGGTTGCTGACGATGAAGACCCTGACTCTAGCCGAGAGCAAGTCGAGCGTAGTGGACCGGAACAAACATCTCGTGCCGACCAAGCCCAGCAAGACGGAGCACGCACCGAAGACCGCGACCGAAGCGAACTTTCGGTGAGCGGGTAGGGGTGGGGGTGAGGGTGGGGGTGAGGGGGGGGGGGGGGTGAGGGCGTCATGGCGGAGGGACTGACTTCAGGACCCCTGCAGCTTACAGAAAACGTGTTGCACAGGACGAAAAACGCGCCAGCAAGAGAAGAAAAATTCGAAGAGATGATCAAGGAAAAAGCCCCCGCGTTCGTGCCTTCAGACAGCATCCCGCCACCGGGTTGAGCTTGTCAGACGTTCAAACCACGCTGGTTGAACACGTGTGTTGCTTTTGCGATGCGGTTCCGTTGGTAAGCATCACGCTCCATTTCGGTACTCTGTTCGGTACTCTTACGTTTTGTTCTTTCGTAGATTTGCGGTATCCTTATCAAGCGATGGGATGCGGCGATCAATGTGAAACAGAGCAAGCACGTCGTCACAGCTGCTGAAGCTATCCGGTTCGTTCTGATGGAGGACCTCCTGCAGAACCTCACGGCAGATCTTTGGAACGCGACGCCTGAAGTTACCATTGAACCGGACTACGAAAACCATGTCGCGTTCGTCGACAACGGGCGGGCTATCCTGAACATCCGCGACATGCAGTTTTTCCACCACGCTCTCGAGGATGTGCACATAGTCAGCACGGCCTTTGCATGGCTGCGTCACGTACGTCTCTCGTACCGCAAGCTGCCCGCCCCGTTCAACGACACGTGCGAGTACATGGACAAGGTGCGTCTCTTTCTGCTGTGGTGTGTAATGCGATTACTTACTCATGCTTTTTTAGCCCTTTGTTGAGGATGCAGTATCTACGTGCGAGACGATCCCACTCGGGATGGTGATCACGCCCGTCGATGATTTCGCTGGCCGAGATGTGTTCGACCTGGCAAGCGACAAGCCGCTCGGCATTTCGACGGTGAAGTGCATCTTCGATCTCATGTCCAGTTCGACCTCGTGCACAGGGCTTGCGAGACCGAAATACTTCGATATCCCCCACGATGATGCAGACGCGCGCAAGCAAGTACTCGAGGCGATTGACCCGTTCGGTGTTGGCAAGTCACTCGTGATCTCACCCCCCGTCTCAAGCAAGACGAGCATTGGATGAGTTTCGCGTTCGACCGCGAGCAAGGGAGGTGCGTCTTGTACGACGCGTTCCCAGACGACCGGGAGGCCAGATTCGTGCGGCTCCAAGATGCTGTCGACGATCTGCTACGACCGCACGCAGGGGAGGCCCAAATCAAGTGCCGAAAGCACACCGAACTCGGGGACCTCGACCAAGGCACAGAGCACTCACGTAGCGTCTGCTGTGGAGTCTTCCTAGAGCTCGCGCTGACCGACACCAGTGTCACCGACGAAATTACCGTCCCAAGCCAATTTCATCGCATCCGCAACATGACTTTGCTCGGCGTCGTCGTGCGCAAGGATCAAGGCGACACAGCTAACATCTGATACACATCATCTATTTGCACTTGATTCATTGTCGTTCTTGCGCGCGCGGGCGCGCAGTCGCGGCGTCTGCGATCGCCCCATGAAAAACTTGTCCATTCCGACAACTTGGCTGTGAGCGAGAATCATCTATGTAATCCGAGAATATGACCACCGAGACTGATGTAGGACATCGCGATGTCACTAATGCCACTCGAACGAAATTGGTAGAACGTAGCCCTAACACAATATCTTCGCACGGAGGCGAAAATTCCCCATATGTTTTTCAAATTTCGGTAATTCTTCGGTGCACCATCATCGGTCGGTCGCGACCACGGTCACCCGTCGCCGACCTACGGCTGCCGTGGCCTGGTGGACATAGGGCAACACCAACATATTCTCTGTGTTCATAGACTTTGATGAACGTAGTGTATTGTACAGCTTTACTGCGCAAGCAACGTCTATGAGCCGCTCACAGCGCGACGAAGTCACAGACAAGCACATTGCTCAGCGCATCCCTCCTCACACTTGAGGGCAAGAAGGAGTACAGGCTTGAGCTGTACGGCCCGTCGTTGACGCTGTCGACAAGCGGCAGCAGCGTTTCGATCCACTCGAAGGGCTCAAGCGGAGCGGGCGGCGGCGCCGAGATCGAGGTCGGCTCGATCGCATACGGAGCAAAGTCGTGGGTCTTGACCATGTCGTCCAAGTCGGTCGGCGATGGGAACGATCCACGCGGGGCACCGCCTGAGCATACCTTCGCGGGGGCATCGATCGCGAAGCCCAGAGGTCTCGGTGTCGGTTGTGACAGCGACGCACTCGGCGAGGGAGGCACCAGTTGATCTCGCTCAAGCACGCCATCGACGGCCGTGGACAGTGGCGGCGAGGATGACGCAGTGCTGACGCGGTCCTTGTGGGGATGGCTCGCAGCCGTTTGCACCGACTTCTTGCGCGTTATCCGCCACGCGAGCTCGGGCTGGTCGCGGCGAAAGAAGTCGTTCGAGAACGTGCACACCGTGGCCTTGGATTTGGTCCACTTGCGGAAGTTGAAGTAGTTGAGCTGGCGCTGGAAGCTCGTGTACTTCCTGTGCTTGAAGTACTTGGGCAGCACGTGGGCCGTCATCTGCTCCATGTCGACGATCTCGAAGGCGCGGCCGTTGGGCGTCCAGCGCAACACGCTCGCGGGCTCCTCGTCGAGCATGACGCGCAGCTGCTTCAGGAACGGCGCGACATCCTTGACCTCGCGTGGCTCGGGGGACGGGTTCGTCATCGGTCGGTCCCTGCGGCGGCGGCGACGGCGGCGACGAGACGTTGAGAGGGAGACCGTGGAGGTTGGAACGCGACGGGATCGTCGGTTGGCGAATTGGAAACTGAGCAAGGCAACGCTCGCGTACGCACTCCCCGGCACCGTTGGCATCGGATCTGGAAGTCAGAACGCTCTCCCCCAAAAGTGGATGCATGGCCAATGCAGTGCATAGCACCCACAACACAGACGGACGGGTAGACAGACAGACCGTGTGAACAGGGGCGAAGCCCGCCCACGGGAAAGAAGAGACGGGCTTGGCGTCATCATGGATCATGTTCGCAAGCGGCGTCCATCGTCCCTCGCCCTTCTGGTGCCGTCAGTTTTGATGGGGCGGGGATGGGAGGGGGAAGCGAGCGGACGGACGCCACTTGCGTGTTGCTCGGATGGACACAGCCCGTGGGATCCGGAATCCCCTAAACCATTCTGATACGAACGGATCCGCCCACGGTGGGCAACCGTGAACAAGCGACGGGGCGCGTACCCTTTCAGGATCTTGGATCAAGCGGGCACATTTTTTCTTGACAGCACGACTCCTTGATCGAGTGTGAAGATCCTCATACACGCAACCCTCGGCGAGAGGCTCAAAATCTCCAACCCGTTTTCCCATCCAAAGTGTGAACAAAACACCGGTCTCTCGTATACTTTTTGGACCGAGATCCCGCTCCCTGGCGAACGATTTGGAGTATTGTGACCAGCTGCCTTTTGAGCACACACATCATCAAGCAAAGACCGCCAGAAAAGATCGCAGCGTCGGTCTTGATTCAATTCATGCGGGCATTAAAACCGCCCTGCTGGCAGCGACGCGGGTCAGTGCGTGAGCGAGTGGAGTAAGGCGTACATGTTCATGCCGGTACTGTAGTGGAGGTGTCGGGAAGATTAGTGTAGAAATGTTCAGGATTCTAGTTCTGAAACAACAACTCAGTTGCTGACGACTCGACGCCGCGCCGACTGTTTCTTTTCGCGAGAGCGAGTCGGCCGGCCGTGTGCACCGCAGAACGGCTGGTGATTGGACAGAGGCGACGCGGTAACAATCTCTCCCTTCGTGTAATCAACCATTGGTAAGGGGTAGCGGTTGATCCTGTGTACACCGCGCTTTGGCGTACACTAGACGGACGGCTCACGGCGGTCCGTCACGGAGTCCGTGGTGTAGTCAACAGCTGAAAAAAGTGGACCGGTGCTTGAGTGGGGAACGTACGTATTGTCCTCCCAGGCGTGGTCGATCCGGACGCCGCCTGTGCGTCATCAGGACCAGGTGCCGACGGCACCTGCGCGCAGAGCTGTACACCCAACACGGGAATGGCGTGCGTCTGCAGCTGTGCGGCGAAGCGAAGGGAGAGCGACCATGCCCGTCGTCCACCGCCTTGCCCACATTAAAATTCCAGCGCACGCCTGGGCAGCACGGTGCAAGCCAGTGCCACCAGCTCGGGGGATGCGATGCGTCCGAAGAATTACTGGCCAAGATTCGGCACAGTCGCTTTGCTGGAGGATCAAGCTTTGAGCACGCCCGATCAAATCATTGGAGACCTGACGACTCATTGGTGACCGCGATTGAGTACAGTAGGTCTGCTGCATCCGAAGACGTCCCCATGAACGGCTCTCGATAGACGAAACACGTACCGTAACGCTCTCGACAACAAAGACGCCGCTTCCTTATCGACGAGGGAACAGCCGAGCCGGACGATTGAGCAAACTACACTGCCTCGCCAGCGCGGCGTCTTTCGCTCTCTCGAAACCGTCCGAACTCTCCTGGCTCCTCCACAGGGAGAGTGCCCATCAACCCAGATCGGAAAAATTCAGGTCTCAGTTGGGCGTTGGCCGACAAACGCACGCAGCAGCCGATCGCCATGTCCGCGCATTCGCTTCGGACTCCGGCGGCACCATCGCACGCGGGAGTGCTGCGGGAGCAGCTTGACACTACAGTTTTCCTGTTGTTTGGGGGCGACGTGGGACCATCGCGGTCGAGTCTGATCAGACGGAGGCGCTGGTTTCTGTTGTCTCTGAGTCTGAGTCTCTGCTGTTCTGATGGCTTGGCTATGCCATGGCTCGCCACCGATGCAATCTTCGGACGCCACCACACCACGTCGGAGAGCCACCGCCTCCGGGAGGCGGCCAACTGAAGACAGAGATTGGCGGGAAGCGAGGGAAGGGCTCCTTCGTTCTTGCCGGGCATGCGGTTCTGGACGAGAGACTGCACCATGGCGATGGTCGGCCGAAGGGTGCGCCGGCTGCACGATGCACAGCCCAGAAACGTGACCGGGATCCGACAGGGGAGGGGGAAGCCGTTGCGTACAGTGCTGCGTTGGACGACGGTATTCCGCCCGAGACTCGCTGACTCGCCGACTGCATTGAAGATTCTTCACGACAGCGTGCAACTGACCCGTTCGCACGGAGCGCCATCGACGGCGGGCAGGTCGCCTCTCGCGTACATGCACGCGAAAGGTCAGAGCGTGGTTCTGCTCAGGACGGGCTTCCCAGTTGGAGCAGAACCACGCACTGGATCTCACCGGAAAACCCATTCTACACACTGCACTATGGTAGAGCGGGGCCGTAGCGGCGTGCAGTGCAGCTGCGGAGCTGATCCACGTACGATTACACGTAGGCAAACGCAAATTCAAGCGACTTTGCTTCGCATTCAGCCCGGAAGCAACCCTCCGAGCAGGCCCACGCCGGCCGCACAGCACGGTAAGGCACGCAGGGGTCTCTTGGGAGGATTCACTCAACAGAAGAGAGAACATACCAAGACGGACCAGCACAGTCTCAGAGATGCCCCCGACTCGATGAGCAATCCGCTGCCATGAAGACAGGCGAGCCCGCTGACCCGCTCGCTTCAATACCGGTGCAGTACCATGAAATCCAAGCGGGAGTCCGATCGCCAGTGTTGCGCTCTTCCCGCTGGTGCTACCGTTGATTGATTCTCTTCCCGGCGGAGAGTTGCCTCAGGCCCCATGTCGATTGCCGACCCCTCCCGACCCACTGTGCTGTCTACCGACTCAGAGACCGCACCTACATTCGTAGACTCATCCATTCAAGTCGCACAGATTACCACTGGCATTGTCGCCGCAGCGCAATCGACGCCGAGACCAATCTTCTTCTGTGTTCTCCTGGGCTTCGTTTGTCGAGCTCCGTGTGCATCAGCAACGGAGCCCCCCCCCCCCCCCCCTCCACTCACGTTCCTCCACACGCCCACGGAGCGGCGGAGCGGAGCGCTGGGAGTCTCTCGTCGAATCGTTTGCACGCCTTGGACGTAGAGCGCTGTTTGGCCGCGGGTTGAGCGAAACTCGCGCGTGAAGCATGCGAGGAGGTATATACTGCATTGCTGGAAGTAGCCTGTGGATATCGAATGCTTGGGCGACCAGGCGCCCCCCCTCGTGCGGAGCCTCGACATCACTGTGTGTGGGATTAAGAACGTGTGAGTCAACGCAGCGGTGGCCCAGCACCTGCTCGCTGGCTCACGAACTCACCCGGGCTCCTTCGCTTGCACGGCGATCACGACACCGCGACTTTGCAGCCATGCACCCGGCGTGTGGCTGCAGGTGCATTCGTCAGCAATGCTCTATGGCCCAGAGCGCAGTGTAATGCACGGTTTGGGTCATAGACCGTGGAGTGAGGGAGCTTCTCTTGGTACAGTATCGCCACCACTTCCCGTGTTGTCGGCGACAACACGAGAAGCGTCGTTCGTGCAGTCGATGCGGAACTGTACGTACTGTACCCCGTCCGGGTCGCGGAGAGACCGCCAGAACGAGGAAAACCGTTGGGGTGGGGGCACAGAGATCTCCCAACAAAGTGGCGACGGCGTCGAGCCTTTCACTCGGAACGACCGCTCATGCGTGGAAGCTTCTCCATGGGAACCCCTCGGCCGATTACATCTCGCTGGTGGGTGCACACAGCTGAAGTCATTTTCTGCAGGTTAACATATATTGTGGCTACGTCAAAAACAAGGTCTCTCACCTGTAGGGACAGACTTGATATCGAAACGTCACCAAACTAGAGCAGTAATTCGAGACATGAATCAAGACAAGGTGCAAATTAGACCAATATAACCTTTCTATTGTAACTATAAGATACCTTATATTGGCAATTGGGTTCCACATGGTACCCGTCGCACAAACAACTGGGCCGGTTCTGTCGGTTCTCACAACGCGACACCCAGTCGCGGCGTTGTCGTCGACGAGCGCCAGCGCTGCACACACATACAGTCGTGTGGCGACGCACGCCCACGGCCACTACCGCGAATAACACAGTCAGTCTGTCCACACCCACTTGCGTTCACATACATGCACACAGACGACCGCCGACCTATGCCATGAAGCCCCCCCCAACCCTCCTTGTTCACCCGTACCGACGGTGATGTGCGATAATGCGTGGGTGAAACTCCCCCGCTCCCCGTCACATCCATCGTTATCTAAGTAGATGACGCCGTTAACAGTTCAGCCTACTGATATTGCGAAGATCTCGGCGCCACGATCTGTGCCCCAGCTGTTCGATCGACAGCGCCCTGGTGCTTCGAGGGCATCAACTGCGGCAGCTGGCTCTCTCTTACTCTCTCTCTCATGGGTGGGCCTCAAGTCAACGCAGAGCCAACAACTTGACGACGGCCATGTGGGAGAGAGGGGAGGAACACTCCGCCCGCGGAAACGCCGCAGCCGCCTCCCCCGCTTCACGGCCGCCGCCGGCCGGGTCATGCCATTACCGAAAGTGACCCTCCCATCCGGCGTCGCTGGCGGTTCTGACGTTACTCTTCGAGTCCCTGCCTGCTCGCGCTCCCCAGCGCCTCCATCTTCTATCCCCCCTAACATCATGCTGCGCGGCGGAGTCCTCGCGCTCAGCGCGGCGCTGCTGCTCGCGCGCGCCGCGGCGTACGAGGTCAAGCTCACGAACCAGTGCGGCTTCACATTGGAGCTCTTCGACGCCAAGAGCCCCATCGAGTACGTCCCGGTCGGTTCGTCCACGACGCGCTGGATCGCGCCCGGCTCGGGCGCGCACGTCTTCCGGCACACGAACAAAGCGCAGGCGACGCGTACGTGGATCTTCTCCCCCTTTCCCTCCCTCGGTTGTGACGGCCGTCCATCCGCTCGAATGCTGACGTTGTGTGTGTGCGTTTTGTGTGTCGATAGTCGCCGAGTTCTCGGGCGATGCCGGCGCTGCCTGGTTCGACATCAGTATCATCCCCACAGGCCCCAAGAGCGGCGTACGTTTGGAGCTCCTCACTTGTTTCGCGTATCTTTCGGCTCCGTTCAACATGCTGACGTTGCGTGATTTTTGTTTGTCGCTACAGCCGGACTACTGCATGGGCCTCGAGGCCTGCAAGGCCTACACCGGCGGCGTCGGCTTTAACGTGCCGATGCAGATCATCCCGACGGGCCAGGACGGCGACCGCTGCCGCACGCTCACGTGCATGTACGACGGCTGCGACGACGCGTACCAGTACCCGACGGACGACACCAAGACGCACACGTGCCCGCTGACGTCCAACTTC
>JAMFLM010000257.1:0-10860 GCA_027475705.1 Pythium catenulatum
CGAGGCCGAGAATCTCGTGTGCCTCGTGTGTCGCCAGAACCAGCGCGACGGCGCCGTCGCGCACGGCAACTACCTGCACTTCTACAGCTGCTATCGCTGTGCCAAGCGGCAGCACGCGGCGCGGCAAGGGTGCATGGTTTGCGATCGGCCGATCGACAACGTGCTGCGCATCCTGCCGCTGTCCAAGGAAGCGCGTGCCGACATCCTCAAGCAACAAGAGGCACAGTGATAGGTATACATAGGTTCCAGGCACAATAGCTCTATTTGGTGCCATAGTCAAACAGGTACAGCACCTGGTTCTTGCCTTCAAACGACAAAAACGTCTTTTGGATGCGTGGGTCTTTCTCCATCAGGTACCGCACAAACACGTCATACGTGTCGACCTCGCTGCCGTCGCGACACCGGCGCTGCGGGAACAGGCGGCTCATCACGCAGCACGGCACGATCGCGAAGGGCTTCTCGTGCTTGAGCGCAATGTCGACGATGATCTCGGTCGCGGCGTCCGGGTGCATGCCAACCAGCAGCGAGCAGTCCGCGAAGAGCGCCTTGTGTTCGTGCCACGTCTCGTCGTTGAGGTAGCACACGAGCTGCGCGCACGGGCCGCGGCCCTCGGTCCGCGCCTGGACGATCTTGCGGTTCCGTTTCGTGAGCTTCATGGGACGCTAACGCAGAAGATAAAATCAAGCGGTTAGTTTTTTCCTGCGGCCAAGTCCAGATCGACCGGCTCGTTGCGTACCGGATCGATGAGCGTCGTCGGGATGCCACGCAGGTTCCACAATTGGATCGGGATCTCGCCCTTGCCTCCGGCGACGTCGACCACGCCCGTCCCGCTCTTCAATACGCTCTCGCCCGTGGTCTCAACGAGCCAGTCGCAGAAGATGCGCGCGCGGTGATCCTTCAGGTTCTTCTCGTCCGGATCGTGGTGGTCGCCCTCGATGCGGCCGGCCGCGCGGCGCTGCTCCTTGCGTTTGCTGAGCCAGAGCTGGCGGTTTGCGTCGTAATCCTCCGGGTTGCCGTGCCAGAAGTGGCACTGCTCACCGCGCAGGCAGTTGACGCCGTTGGCGCCACCCGAGAAGTAAAACTTGCAGGCGTTGAAGCCGTTGATCTGCACGATGTTGGTGTACTTTTGCGCGGCGTCGGCCTGCGAGTTGGGCGCGAGCGCCACAGAGCCGCGCGGCGCCGTGGCCACCTTCGCGTCACTGGCCGGCTCCTCGACGACCGAGAGTTCGCCGAGCGCCGCGATAAAGTCTGATGGCTGCGGGTTCGTGTACAGCCCCGGCTCGTGGGTCTCGATGCCGCCGAACTGCGTGTGGTCGAAAAACTCGTTCGGGTGGGCCTCGCTCCAGAGCTCGACGACCGTGGCCTCGGCCAGGTGGAAGATCAAGTGGCCACCGCTCTTGCTCGTCACGAAGCCGCCGAGCGTGACCATGTCGCCGAGGTGCACGTCCCAATTAAACTGCCGCACTTGCTGCACCGTGAGGATGCCGCCGCGGGCGCGCACCATGACCTCGAGCAGCTCTACACACGCATACGTTTGCCTCCGTCCGTTACCTCATGTCATCCTCAGACGAGCCCGAGCGGCTACACGTACCATGGTCGTCCAGCGCGATGTCGCCAAAGATAAGTCCCTTGCTGGTGAGCACCAAATCACCAAATCATCAACGACACCGTCAGCACTGTGCACGCAATCGCGGCTACCCCATGCATCGCCGTACGAGAGCTTGCGCTTGCGCAGGAACCGGCCGTAAACGTTGGCGCGCAGTCCGATCGGCTCCTCCTCACTCTCCCCGAGCTCCAGCGACTTGGCGAACTCGTCGTACGCGCTGCGCAGCGCCGCGAGCGACGTGAACGTCGGCGCCGCGTCCGCCACCATGAGCTTGATTGGCAAAAGGGCACGGTTGTGAAGAGCTCCACCACACCACTTGGGATACACAAAATACATGTGGTCCACACATATCGGTGGTTTCCCGATTAAGTACGATTCTTGCCGTGTTGGGGCGGGTTCCACAGGGGCAACCAAGAGGGGAAACCATGGCGACGGAGCTGACGCGGAAGGCCGAGGTGAGTGTCTCTGTCCTGTCATCTCGATGGAGGGATGGAGAGAGATAAATTAATGAGACGTCTAACTGGATGTATGCGCCTTATCGTCGGCGCTCGCTTATTGCAGGCCGCGATCAACGGGTTCTACCGCGCGAGCGACGCGCTCGCGCAGCTGGGCTCGCTCTACGACGCGACGCTCGCGGTCGTGGAGAAGGCCCAGGCGGGCGCGCGCCCGGTCGACACGACGCAGAACATTCTGGACATGGCCGTACAGAAGGTCGTGGAGCGGCTCTCGTGGCGCTTGCTGCAGGAACCGGACGCGACGCCCGCGAGCGTCGGCCTCCCGGAACTGCTCGACCTCTGCATCGACGGCATCGCGCACAAGTACCTGGTGGTCAGCGCCGCGTACAAGGTGCTGGAGGACGTCATGGAGGCGCAGACCATCCGCACGTGCGAGCAGATGTGGGACCTCGTGGAGCAGCGCAAGGAGAAGCTCTCGACGCGCGACATCACGTCGGAGACGGGCCGCCCCACAAAGGCCGCGCTGTGCCTGCTGCGCATGTGCAACGCGCTGCTGCGGCGCGTGTCCAAGACCCACAACAGCGTGTTCTGCGGACGCATCCTCGTGTTTTTGTCCTTCACGTTTGCGCTGTCGGAGCGCTCGGCCGTGAATCTGACGGGAAAGGTACGTACCGCCGCGGAATGACGAAAGTTAACCTCTTTCACGATCTCACTGTTGGACTCGCGCGGTGTCGTCGCGTAGCCTAATGTGTCCAACACGACCACGTTCGAAGAAGAAGACGCGTTCGAAGCGGCCGACGCGGCCGAGAAGGCCGCTGGCCCGGCGACGGTGCAGGTACTGGAACCCCCATTCAGATTGAGGACGCTTGTACCCTTCGAATTGATTCACACAGTATCTTTTTGTTGGTTGTGTATGTAGCTGGATAAGGACTCGGCGGTCGATGGAGTGCCGATCGACTACAACTTGTACCGCACGTTTTGGGACCTCCAACGATTCTGTCGCGACCACAACCTCGCAGTCAAGAGCGTGGACGAGTGGGAAAAGTTTGTACGTACTCTGTCTTTCTGTTAAAGCCCGTTAAAAGGCGGAGAGTTGATGCTTGGATGTCGACTGTGCTTTTTTGCCACCAGCTTGAGGAACTCAACACGGTGCTGTCGGCATTTGAGGGCAACGCCTTCTCGCCTGACGACCTGGAGCGTACACGGGACTTGCTCAGTGGATCGGGGTCTGCGAGTGCGGACGTGGACGACGAGCTGACCGGCGCCGGCTCCGCTCAAGATCACTTTTTCCAGCCGAAGTATCTCACCAACAGTCGCCTGTTTCGGCTTCAACTCCGCGATCCGATCTTGCGGGAGTGCATGCTGACGCAGTTTCTGATCCTGCTCAACCACTTGGCGAAGGCGAAGCAGCCCGATGGATGCAAGACGCCCAAGTCGCGGCTCCAGGAGCTGTCTGACCGAGTCGTCAAGTTGATCCGCGAGACACCACCGTCGGGCAAACGCTTCAGTGACATGCTCGACTTGGTGCTCGAGCGTGAGCGCAACTGGGTCAAGTGGAAGCAAGAGAAGTGTCCGTCTTACGAACGCTACCCGCCCGCACAAGACGAGGCCCCGACGAAGAAGAGACGCCTGGGTGACGCTCCTGCTTTGTCGTCGCGCCCGCCACTCCCAAAGCGCGGCCGCCAGCAGGAAGCCAGTGAGTCTTCACTCATGGAGCAAATTCTCACAGAGAGCTCGAAGCCGTCGGCCATCTTGGAGCGGATCCGAGGGCAAGAGCGAGCGACTGCCGTGCCGATGGAGAAGTTCACGGAGCGGTTCGCTGAAGCCTGGGATCCGGAAAACGGCATTGAGGAGGCGTACTGGCCGGACAAGGACAAGATGTTTTGCTGGCGCACGCTGCGCATGGCCATGAAGACCAACGTCGTGCACATGCACTTGGCTGCAAACGGCACTGATGCCGTCGTCAAAGCCATCCTCGGTCTGCCGGCGACAAGCGTCGGAAAGGACCAGTCTGAACAAGGTGATAATGCTCCAGTCAAGGATGAAACTGGTCCTGTGAAGAACGAAGTGGCGACGGAGAAGAGCGCAGTGGACGCCAACTAAACGATGGGTCGTGGCAGTTCAAGGTAAGCGCAAAATCATGCGAGGATATTTCGTGTGGTGTGCTGGAAAGCTGATGCTTGCTTCTCAAAGACAGGTCGAGGGTCCATATTTTTAGGTAGACTTCGATCGCGGCCACTCGGCCACATGAGGTATCCCTCCAAAGAAGAGGCATGAAAGACGACAGCCGTGGCACGGCCCAAGGCAAGGTTTCGCTCGGCGACGATGTTAATCTTCTCGCAATGCAGATGCAGTTGAACCAGTTTCAACCCTTCGTCTCAATCGGCGAGCTGTGGACGATTTGGTGCGTGCGTGTATCTCGTACCGGTGTCGTGTGAGTGTTGAGAATTCACCCCGACAGCTGCAGGAGCCTACTCGACTCGACGTGCTACGACGTTAACGGTCGCGACGACCAGGTACCTGAGGACGTTCCGCGGATCATGGTTGCCTCACTCTAAGGTGGATGCTCACGCCGTTTCTAGGGTGTGCCACCGATCATTTACGCTGCTAAGGTAATCGGTCCACATCGTCATCTCTACCTTCCCGAGACAGTTGACGGAGTGATCCCAAATGAACAGCGAGGCAGCATCCTCCTTCTGCGCCTATTGCTCAACTACCATGCCGATGTGAACGCGCTTTCGGAGGTGAGACGGTCGGAATGCCGAGAATGGCGAGACGTGCATTTCCCATCCCATGTGGTTTACGAATGTGTTCCTGGCTCCCACTCAGATTCGAGAGACTGCAGTGATGGCTGCCTGTCGCAAGCAAAAGATCGGGGCTGTGCAGTACCTGATCAAGCGTGGGGCGAAGTTGGACTTGTGCGACAAGTCCCGATTCTCCGCCCTTCGGTGGGCCGCCATTCACGGGAACGTATCTCTCGTTCGTCTATTGTTGCGGCATAAAGTCTCGGTGCGACTTGATTGCTGTACATCCAACTCGGCCCTTCAGATCGCCCTCGGCTATCCGACCAAGGCGCATGGAAAGATCGTACTTCTGTTGCAACGGCAGCTGGGTACGTTTTGGAGCCTACTGATCTGTATTTTTTGGGCACGCCTTAGGTCTCATACAGTGTTGTTTCAGTGATCGAGCGAAGGGAGCTTCTTGATGCTGTACGGAAGAAGCAAGAGCAAGAAGAAATCGATCGGATCAAAAAGTACAGAAGGAGGATGAAGAAGGAGGCAAAAAAAGCTGCTGCTGTGATTGTGGAGGAGGACAAAGCGGAGGCTGATGGTGGCGAGGTCGAGCGTAGCCCGTTCGCCCTGCCGATAGTGCCATCACTGAAGAAGAAACACAAGCAACAAGGTGGTCCGGCTGATTTGCGGACGCCCAAGGATCGACCAATCACAAGCCGGCTACCGGCATTCCACCGCACCAACACCACGCCAAGTGAAGCCAAGAGATTGAAGCGCTCAGCATCTCTTCTCAGGTTGTTTGAGACCCAGATATTGTCTCCGCCAGCCATGGTGTGGACGAAGGTATCGCGTGGCGTGTGGCGTCAAGTGGAGGTCCGACCGTGGAATGATCCGTCCAGTATGGCTTTGGATCACGAAGCATCTGATGACGAGACGGTCCTCCCGCTCACTTCCACAGCTGCTGCGTCCCATCAGTTCACAGCTGAGGAGATCATGGCCAGCGGCGAGAAGTGGCAAGCATTCTTGATGGAAGACAGCCGAACTCGTCGGCGGGAAGCTCAGTCTCATGTCGCCGCTTGCTGGGAACTCGAAGACGTGGATTGCTGAAGCCTGTGTATGTGGCTCCGACTGGTACCCCAATGCGAGATCGAGGTCGCGAGATGCACC
The DNA here is from genome assembly GCA_027475705.1 of Pythium catenulatum. Lineage (NCBI taxonomy): Eukaryota > Oomycota > Peronosporomycetes > Pythiales > Pythiaceae > Pythium > Pythium catenulatum. The sequence goes on from JAMFLM010000257.1 coordinate 5,961, forward strand.
GACCCTGCTACAGATCCTCCCAGGTGACGTGAAGTTCTCGGCCAACTTACGTAGAGTCTCGTCTCAACGCTCACACGGTGATCCAGATCTATCGAGGACAAGAAGTACACTTCGACCATGATGTATTCAGAACAAAAAGTACGCATCGACCATGAAACTTGAGGTGGGTGATGACGGCGACTGTAGCTACGACCGCACATCGCTGTCATTGCTTGTTCGCTGCCAAGTGATGTCAAATCAACTCACAAGGAAGAGGTCCAAGCGGTGCTTCAGTGTCCCAAGGGAATGGATGGGAAGCTTCAGCCGTTCATCACGATCGTCAGGGTATGCCCACGGAAACGACGACACAAATAATGCCAACACGACAAGATCCAAGAGTCTGTGCGACGAAGGAATTTAATCAGCGAGCGAGAATCCAATATTAGCCCTGTTTCGTCGGACCAGGGAAGCTCGAAACGGACCGCCTTTGTACTGTGGATCGATGCTATGGAGGCCCAGACAAGCGTGGCGAGGAATCACAGTCTTGTCGCCATACTGGAGCGTTCAAGTCGACAACACGAGGGACCGAAGCATGCGCGCGTGGTTACGAGACATGACCAGCAACCGCAAGAAGGGAGCCGTCGCCTGGCGGGGTCTCGTCGGCGCCTTGTTCAACTGGGCGATCTGGGGCTTCATGGCGCTGCTCGTTTCGTCTCAGTTTCTCGGAATCGTGTGGAACACGACGTCCAGGGACGAGCGTGTCGTGTACGGTCGAAGCCCGCTCAATCCGCTCAGTGACATCCCGGGCACAAACGACGAGCCGTACAGCGATCGCAACATCGTGTGCATCGCGCAGGGTCGGTCGTACGTTCCGATGCAGCTGAGCAAAGTGCTCGCAGACGCCAAGCTCTCGACGATCATCGACTCGACGGGCTCCTCGATCCACGGGTATCGCGTGTGCAAGCGAGAACAAGTCGGTCTGGACCCAGCGGCGCACGAGCAGTACATCCGCGTGTGCGACCGGATCGACAACACGCTGGAGGCGATCCAGGACAGCTGCGACGCGCTGGGCTTCAACGTGACGCGAGACGTGCTGCGCATCGTCGACGACATCGACAGCAACGTGACGCTGGAGATCCCGCGCGCGTTGCCGATCCTGATCATGCCGTACTGGGACAACGCTTTGTACGCGCACTATGCGATCCCCGGGTGGGACGGCCAGGCGTGTCTGTTTCGTCTCGACGGAATGTACTTCTTTCGCGACGAGCCCAACGGCGTGCTGCGCGCCACGCCACGATCGGTTCGTGAGACGAAGACAGCCGAACTGCTGCACAAACCCGGTGGCACGTGGCGTAATGGCTGGTACGAAGACGCGGACGGCACGCGCTGGCACTCCGACATGATGACTACCGACCTGAAGAACCCGTACGGCCTGGTGTCTCGGCAGTTCAACACGTTCAAGAAAGTGGAACTGGATTGCACATCGTCTGCGCGATCGCGCTTGTGCTCGGATTTTCCAGTCGTGTTCACGTGGGGGAGGCACTGTTCAAGCACGGATGTGGTCGTTTCCTTCAACACCCTGTACATCTCGACCGGGAGGCATTACGGACTGTTCATCTTCGAAGGGTACGTGAGAAGAATCGTCGAGTACAAGTACTCGCTCGAGACGTTCATCTCCAACATGTCCAGCTTCGTGCTACTCTTCCGCTGGTTCGTGTCGATGGCTGCGATGCTCAACAGCTACCGCCGCGGACTCGCGCCATGGGGGACAACGGGAGTCGGCTGCCTGTCAAGCTCGCGGACGTTTAACGTGCTGCCGATCGTGTTGCTGCCTCGCTTGAAGATGACGATGGCGGCCTTGTGGTCCGTGGGGTGCACGCTCGAAGGCGAGCAACGCGCGTTAGCCGAGGCGTGGTTCGCGATTTATCCGGCGATCGTCGAGTTCACGCTTCTGTTCTTCAGCATCCTCAACGCCGTCGCCAAGATCTGCCATCGCCGCATGAGCGATGCTCTGTTCGGTCCGACGATCATCATCTTCGCGATCTTCCACTACAGTCGGGACATGATCATGGCTTCTGGGTGGACCCGCTTCGATGGCCGCATCCCGACCGCGATCACGTCGGACGAATTCGATCGCCTCGGCTTGTTGGATATGTTTACGCCGGACGTAGCGTTGCGCGTCAACGGCAATGTCGCGGGCTTCCTGTACTTCAAGCTCGCCGTGCTCGCGATCAACGTGATCCCGCTCTTGTTTTCGGAGAAGATGACGCGATCGGGCAGATTGTTCACGTCGTACTCCGCGTGTCACATCGAGAAGACGCTCGCGCTTCGCGCGTCCAACATTGGCGGGCTCGGATTGTCGCCGGTATACGCGACGTCTCAAGCGTCTGCTGCAGGACCTCGAAAGACTGTGCTTGTCGGCGAGCTTGTAAGCGAGCGTCCTCCAGGGCTGTTCTTGAGCTCGACGCCCCTGCAATCGTTGCTTCGTCCTCGAGCTTCGATAGAGCCGCTCCACGAGAATGGACCGACGACGGACCTTTCGCCTGTGCTGCCGTTCAAGCCTGGTTCGCAAGGAAGAGCGCCGTTCAAGTCTGCCTCGCAAGGAAGAGCGCCGGAGCAAGAATCTACCGATGATCCTGCTCGCCCGCCCGCGGTCGCTTCGCCAGCAAGCAACGAGCCGCGACACGAACTCATCCCGTACGAGATCAATCGTCTCGGCTACCTCGTCTTCGGCGGCAAGTACCTCCTCACGTACGACGACTGGTACATCCTGACGTCTCTGGCGCCGCTCCGCGTCGTGGAGAAGCTGTGGAACCACCGCATCATCGTGTTCGACGTCGTCAAGACGGATGATGGATACTACGTGAGCCGGTATGCTCGGCTGTGTCGGCTCGACGACGAAGGCTTGCGGTCGGTGCCGGTGACCGACGTGACATTGTGCGGCTTCCGGTGAGAAAACGACGTTCATGCCGCGGCGACGTCAGAGACAGGATATCCGAAGTGAGGTGCCATCACTTGAGAAGTGCTGGCGTCGGAAATCATGAAGCGACAGCGAAGCGCCGGTCAAAACGAGGGCTATTGGTGGGTTTAGTCGCGCATGGTGACAGCGTGTCGTCAATGTTTCATCGTGTGTATACCTCGGCCTCAAACGATCGGTGTATACGCACACCCGCGCACTATTTCGGCTCAAGATCATTTCCAGAGGGGGAGCTGTTACATTTGACCACGGCGCCGACTAGAACCTTTTTGAATTGAGGATTCAACTCGCGTGATCTTGGGCTTACGTACGCATTCCCAACGTGTGTGTTTATCGAGGTGCTTCCCCGTGGCGAGCCTCGGTGAGTGGAGCGAGCGAGCGAGCGAGAGAGGGGTGTTTCCACGTCTCGGTGGGTGCGAGGGAGAGAGAGAAGGAGACAGCGAGATAGAGAGTTAACAACACCTTGCTCTTGACCAAGCAAGATACGAGACGCTCAAAGCAAGCAACGCGTCGTGGCATGACACGGCGTGCTGTCGTCCATTGCGAACTGGTGCGTGTGGGCGTTCCTGTCGCTGCTCGTGGGCTGGCATTTTTCTCGGGATCGTGTGGGACGAGCTCGAGTCAACGGTACCCCCTGCTTTCGGGCGCCACCCGATCAATCCTCCCGACACGATCCCCGGCGGGAACGACGAGCCGTACGCGGAACGCAGTCTGGTGTGGGTGGCGCGCGGGCGATCGTACGTCCCTATGCAAATTAGCAAGATGCTCGCGGACCCGTGGCTCGCGCAAGTCGTCGACACGACCGATGCATCGACGAACGGCTCTTCGACGTGATGAAGACGCCGGACGGGGGCGGGTACACCGTAGGGCGCACGGCGCGGCTGTGCTGGCTGCACGACGAGGTGCGGCGTGGCGTGCCGTTCCCCCGAAGTGGCTACACATTGCAATTCAAAACTGAATCGTGGACTGTCGAAAGAGTGACAGAGTCCTGTATTATGGTCTTTTCGAGACCTATAGCGCTCTATTGAGTGCACTTTCGATTTGCCCCCTCACAATTGCTGCTGGATGGTGTTGGTGCGAGGGGTAGGGTCATGATGGTATTGATTGGTTCGTAGTGGGGCGGGGAGGCTTCTGTCTTGGAAAATGTATGGCCTTCGAAATGACTTGCAGTTTGTATGCATTCGCGCAGTGCCTCACTGGTCTAAAGCGCGTTTGTTGGTGTTGGCTCCGCCAGCCAACCCGCCCCTATTTGCTCTTCCTTTCACTCAGCGTTTAAGTCGAAGCAAGTTCCAAGATGGTAAGCGACGAATATGTTTGCGCTGCCTGCTTGCACGGCCCCTCTCCTGGCGTCTCCGCGTCGCTCCCCTACTCCGGGATGAGTCGCTCGGTCCGCCGACACATCCTGCGCCTCCACAGCCTCCGTATCGGCGTCTACACCGCGACCAACAAAACGTCCGTCGAGAACTCGCGCGCAGACGTTGACAGCATCGAATACGCTTGAATGATGGCGTTGTCGTGGCCGCGATAAGCCGACGATTGTGCCGATAGAGTCCGCGTCGTCGGCGATTAACCGGACCCGAGCGCGAGATGACCATCCATAGCGACGACGTCGCGATCTGAACAACGAATGTGATCCGCTGGATCCGAGTCGACGACCGCGTTGGCGTCGAGTTCGCCGTCGCCCCCACACGGTGGGAGCTCGCGTTCGATACCGAGCGAGTACGGGAGAGCAACGTGGGGGAGCGAGGAGCGCGCGTGTGTGCCGAGAGCCGGCCTACGATCGGGCTTGCGGAACGGGATGGCTAACGGTTGTGTTGTTGTCTGCTGCGGCGCGTGTCGAAAAAACGAAACAATAGACCAAGGGTACCCAGGCTTTCGGTAAGCGTCACAACAAGACGCACACGCTCTGCCGTCGCTGCGGCAAGAGCTCGTACCACATCCAGA
>JAMFLM010000258.1:0-10845 GCA_027475705.1 Pythium catenulatum
TCGCGTGTCCTTGACGAGGTGGGCGTGTCGGGTTTTCCGCCAATCCACGGTAGACACATTGGTCTCACCACCATCATTTGAGACCGTATATAACATAACAGGTCTTAATGACCATTTGATGAAATCGAGATAATCGCATTCAAACATTCTGCTTCGATTAGGTACGAATGTAACAATTGCAGGGAAGAGGTAGAAACAGAAAATGTTTTAAACACATAAAAATCCGTTGGTTTGCACCGACTTGACCGAAATCCTCTAGTCCTCCAGATCGTTTGCAACATCACGTAGTTTTTTTCGCGCAAAGTTTCTTTTGTTTTGTCGACTCTTTCACGCAGAATCAAGTGTAATTCGATGTTTTGCTGCATTCAGCGGAACGAGACGATTCTGTCACTGTCAAATTTGAAAAACTGAGATTTTTTGGTCTGATGGAGGTGCCTCCGAATTTTCGACGCTGTGGAGCCCAGACATCGAGTTTCGAATCGCTGAAAACGTCATCAGGAAGCTGGAATCCTGCTCTTTCGAATGGTGCCAATAACTCCCAGATTTCAGTTTTGGAGATAAGACCTGTTATGTTATATACGGTCTCATTTCAGCCAATCCCATTGATTAACAAATGCAGCCATCGGCGACGACGATGCCCGTGAGGTCGGCGCCCGCGTTCGCGAGTCGCTGCAGCACGTCGCCGTGGCCGCTCGAGAACGCGAACCACGCCGGCCGGTCGTTGTCGTCGTCGCGTTTCCGAAAGTTGGCGTCGGCGCCATGCGCGAGCAGCGTCTCGACGACGCGCGTGTGGCCGTCGAGCGACGCCAGCAGCAGCGCCGAGTTGCCGTGCTGGTCCACGGCGTCGACCTCGGCGCCGTGCTCCAGCAGCATCTCGACGATCGCGGCGTGGCCGCTGTAGGCCGCGGCCACGAGCGGCCGCTCGTAGCGGGCGGGCGTGGCGTCGACGCTGGCACCGGCCGCGAGCAAGACGGCCGCGACGCCAACGTGGCCGTACCGCGCGGCGATGTGCAGCGGCGTCTCGTCGGCTTCGCCGACGTGGTCGACGTGCGCGCCCGCCGAGCACAACAGCTCGACCAGCTCGGCATTGTCGGCGTGGCGACTCGCCATCTCCAGCGCCGTGCCTCGGGACCGCGTCTCGGCGTTGACGTCGGCACCCGCCCGTAGCAGTCGCGACGTGATGGCGACGTCGCCTCCGCGCGTAGCCAGCATGAGCGCGGTCTCGTCGCCGACGACGCGCGCGTCGACGCTGGCGCCGGCCTGCAGCAGGCGATGCACGAGCTCGTGGTCGTGACGTCCGACGGCGAGCGCGAGCGGCGTGTTGTGCGCGTGGTTCCGGCGATCGACGTCCGCACCGCAGCGTAGCAGCGTCGCGCTGACGCGCGTGTGGCCCTTCGCCACGGCGATCGTGAGTGGGGTCTCAAGGCGGCCCATACCCATGTCCAGCATAGTGTTGGCGTCCACGCCGGACCGCAGCAGTAGCGCCTCGACGAGATCCGCATGGCCGTGCACGCACGCGCACATCAGGACCACAGCTGGCGACCACGACGGTCCTTGCGAGGGGCGGTCAGCCGCCGCGATCAGCGGGTCGACCACGGCACGGTGGCCGTTCATCAACGCCAGTGTAAGCGCCGTGTGCTGGAAGTCGTCACTGCGTGTCGGCGCCGCACCGGCCGCGAGCAGCGTCTCGACGAGGTCCAGGCGGCCGTGCCTCGCCGCGATCATGAGCGGCGTGACGCCGTGGCGTTGCGCGAGGTCCACGTCAGCGCCGGCGTCGAGCAGCCTCGCGACGAGCGCGCGGTCGCCGCGGCCGACAGCGCAGCCTAGCGCGGTCATTTTGTTGTTGTTCACCGTGTTCACGTCTACGTGGACGGCGTCGGCCAGCAGCAGCTCGACGATCGCATGGTTACCCGATGCGATGGCGGTGAGGAGCGGCGCATTGAGCTCGTCCGTGCAGTTGGCGTTCACTCTGGCGGCGAGCAAGGATGCGACCAGCGCCGTGTCGCCGGCCGTGCACGCGCGAAGCAGCGCCGTCTCGTGGAGCGCGGCGTTGCCATCGCGATCGACGCGCTGGGTGGGCTCCATGAGTGAGGTCGGAGGTTGCAGGGACGTGGTTGAGTGTTCGCTGAGGAAGAAAGGGAGAACTGAGTCCAAAGCGGAGGGGGGGGGGGGGATTTGATCGCCCGCCACGGCGTGCTCGTGTCGATCGAGGTATTTGAGGTGATTCTCCACCCACCGACGCGTTCAAGTTGTGTGGGCCAGAAGGGTGGGGTTCAGGTACCGAACGAGATTTGTCGCTCCACGGTACCCGTCATTACCGATATGGATACATTTCTATCGAACTTCAAGTTCGAAGGCAGCACCACGGAAGGGGCCCATGAGCTGAAAGCAAGTGACTGATGACAGCGTCATCCTCTCAACGATACTAGGTATCTTCTTCTCTTGGTACATGTATATGACGGTGCCCTGGGTGGATGGACGCGCAAGCGGGTCCGCTGCGTGGCCTCGTCTATTCTACCAGTCTCGTGAGGACATCGACATGGCCGGCCGACGCCGCAATGTCCGCGGCCGTCTGTCCCGCCACATTCCTGCGGCTCACGTCGGCGCCAGCTTGTACGAGTGCAGTGACGATACCGATTTGACCACCCTCTGCCGCACGCATCAGCGCCGATGTGCCTTTCGTATCCGCGTGGTTGACGCTCGCCCCGGCCGCCACGAGCTTCGCCACGATCTCCAGACTGCGCAGCCGCACCGCGGTCTGCAGCGCCGTGTCGCCATCAAATGGGACGGCTATATTCGCATCGGCGCCGGCCGACAAGAGCTTGTCCACAGCCGACACGTTACACGAGCGACACGCCTGCATGAGCGCCGAGACGCCGTCGGCACCCACGAAGTTGAAGTCGGCGCCGGCCTGCAGCAGCGCGTCCACGACGTCAGCCGTTCCCTTGGCATCAGCGGCCTGTCTCAGTGGTGTCCACCCATCGAGTTCACGTCGTTGATTGACGTCGGCGCCCGCCGCGAGCAAGGCCTCCACGAGCGCACGGGATTGTTGCTCGGCCGCGAGGCCCAGCGCCGTGCGACCGAGCCTGTCTACGTGGTGAACGTCGGCGCCGTTCGCCAGCAGTTTCTTGACGGTCTCGACCCTTGCCATTGCAACTGCACAAAGCAGTGGCGTCAGGCCATCGGCACCGGGCTCGTTGACGTCCTCACCCTCTGCCAAGAGCAGGTCCACGGCGACCAGGCAGCGCGAGTACGACACGGCGATGAGTGGCGAGAGGTCTACGCGTCTCGCGCGTGCTTCGGCCGGCGGCCACACCGAAAGCACCGTGTACACGATCGCGTCGGCGCAGAACATGGCCGCCTATTGCAGCGCATTCTTGCCGTCGATCGCTGCGGTCACGTCTGCACCACCAGCGAGAAGCAGTTGCACAGCGCCGAACGAGCTGCCTGCCAACGCGTCTTCGAGCGGAGTCACTCCACGCGAATCCCGAGCATTCACGTCGGCACCGGCGGCGACGAGCCGTTCAAGGATCGCAACGTCGCGACACTGCGTGGCGACATGCACCGCCGTGCATGCCTCTTCGTTGGCGACGTTGACGTTTGCTCCGGCGCGTACCAAGACCTCCACGATCGCCGTCGATCCATTCTGCACAGCCATGAGCAGCGCCGTGCTCTGGTCCTGTGAGACGCGGTTCACGTCCGCACCGGCCCACACACCAGCGCGGCGACAACGTCGACGCGGTTGTCTCGCGCCACCATGGTGATCGCGGTATCGCCGGCGTTGTTGGCGATCTCGGGGTCCGCGCCGGCAGCGAGCAAGCGCGCGACCATGCGAACGAGGCTGCCGCAGTCGGCCGCATATCCAGATCGTCGTAGCGCGCGACATTCGCGAGTTGCCAGTCCGGGTCCTTGATCACGGCGCCCGCGGCGAGCAGCTCGCGGTAGACCACAAAGTGGCCGGCTAGAGCGGCGCTCTCCAACGCGCTGCGTCCGGCACACGTTGCCGCGTTCACGTTGGCGCCGGCGTCGAGCAGCCGGCGCACGATTTCCAGATCGTTGTAGCGCACGTCGTTCGCGAGGTGCCAGTCGGCGTCGTCGATCACGGCCCCGGCGGCGAGCAGCTTGCGGTAGATCGCAAAGTAGCCGCCGTCGACGGCGCAGCGCAGCGCGCTGAGCCCGGCGTCGCTCACGGGGTTCGGGTCGGCGCCCGCCGCGAGCAGCGCGTCGACCAGCACGAAGTCGCGATACTGCACGGCCTTGAGCAGCGCGCTGCGCCCGTAGGCGTCGAGCGAGTTGACGTCGGCGCCGTCGCCGAGCGCGCGCGCGAGCGCCGCCAGGTCGACGTCCGCGACCGCGCGGTGCAGCGCGCGGTCCTGCGGCGTGAGCGGCATCGGGGCAATGACGAGCTACTTGGATGATGCGCTAGCGTGTGGGTGTGAGTCGGCAAGATATCACTGGAGACGACGAGCGGCTCCTAATCAACAGTGGAGGGAGTGAGCGAGTGAACCCAACTCAGGTTGTTGCGATTTTCGGCCAATCCTCGTCATCATTCAGTTGGAACGAATCAACATCGATTGATGCCAGACATTTGACCAATTATGTTCAAGTATACCCACCAGCATCTGAGATCTCATAATTACTATGCGGCCTGGGGACTGTGGGGGCCCGCGAAGCCGTTCGGAACCGTGATCATGGCCGTTCTCAGCGGCGAGAGTCAGCAGCCGACTGTCTGGATGCGGTCTGAGGTCTACACGGACGTCTCGCGTCCAGCAGCGCGTTCACAACGTCGAGGCTTCCGCACAACATTGGACTGTTCAGTGGGTTCCCACTGAACCAATCGATGTCGGCGCGCGCCGCGGGTAGCACCTTTACGAGCTCGCGGCGGGAAGTCGACGCCGCGAGGTCGAGCAAGCGCCGCGCGGGCACGTACATCGGCATGATACGCATCGGGCAGCTGTCTATCCGTAAGGAGCTGGTCGAGATTATGTTTGGCCGACGGACGCGTCAAATAGGTGCAGTTCTCGACCGAGACGTTACGTTCGCGATGCGTAAGAGCACCAGATCGAAGATGTTCGCTCGACGACGCCGACGGATCGAGGTCTGAGTCACTAGATTTTGATGCATGTACGGAGTGCGGTATCTCAACCGATGCACCTGCATCGACGACGCCACTTTGTATGCCTGTCGTCGAAGTCTACATACAGTACGTACTTGCTTTCGAAGGAACCCACGCCACGTTCACACTGACAAAACCTTTCACATTCACGCTGGCAATGGCTTTTGCCAATGGGCACCACCCAAAGGCATACATTATCTCTTCGGATCAATCTGATGCACGCGTTTTCTCGCTTCGTTCTTACCGGGGGTAAGGTTCGTTCTTACCGGGGGTGAGGGATCAGATGCGCTCGATCTATTTCGCGCGTATGCCGCATTGTTATTCGCTGCGTCTGAGTCAGAGAGAGCCCTCGATACGACTATGTGCGTCTTCATACTTCTGCTGCATTCGGAGTCACCGTCGACAACTAATGTTCTTCACAAACGCGGTCGACTGTTTTCATGATCATGTGTGGATTCACAACGCAACCACCATGAAGCTTCGTTGGGTCGCAGTCGCCATCACAGTCCTCGCTTCATTCACAGCCGATAACACCGCGAACGCCGCACCAAAGCCCAAGCCGAAGCCAAAACCAAAGCCCAAGCCGGCACCGAAGCCCGACGATTCCCCGACACCAGTGAAGCCGACACCAAAGCCCAACACGACACCGGGACCGCCCGAATGGACACCAGCACCGAAAGCTCCTGAACCTACGACTCAGTCGCCACCACCAGGGTCCGTCTCCGTGTCCACACCAGCCCCAACGCCTTTGAAAACAGCGTCGGCAACTCCACAAGGACTCGGAAGCCTTGTGCTCTTCTTCGTCGGTTTCTTAGCCGCATACCTCTCCATTTCAATGACTGCTTGAATCAAACACATTGAAACTCTGCATGCTCCATAATCTCACCTCGGGTCGCGGCACGCGCCAAGCAATTCAGAGTCGTGACCGCGGCCGTTCTCATTAGCGTCACGAGTCAGCCGTCGCCCGTCACGACGCGGTCGTGAGGCCGAGATCAACGCCCGCGTCCCGCAGCGCGTTCATGACGTCGAGGCTTCCCCACAGGATAGCGCTGCGCAACGGCGAAGGCCCACGGTGCCGTCGAAACCCATTCGCGTCGGCACCGGCCGCGAGCAGCACCTCCACGAGCTCGCGACGCCGCAAAGTCGAGCGCCGCGCGGCCGTGAACGTTTGTGTGGTATACATCGGCGCCATGCTGAAGCAGCCTTTTCACCGTTTCGAGCTTGTCGTTCCGCGCGGCGCAGAGCAGAGGCGTCATGCCATTCCAGTGCGGGTTTTTCACGTCTTCTCCGTCCGCCACGAGCTGGTCGATGGCGTCGAGACAGTCGGAGAGCGACACGGCGACCAGCGGTTTCAAATCGTCACGGTCAGCGCGTGTTTCCTTCGGCGGCCACACGGCGAGCAGCTCGTGGATGACCGCGTGGTGGCCGTTGATCGCAGCGCGGTGCAGTGCACTCAGTCCGTGGACGGCCGGCCCCCACCTTCAGCAAAGTCTGTACAATCTCCAGTGCGCCGCGTGCAGACGCTTCAAGTAGCGGTGTCATACCGGTCCGGTCAGTGTGGTTGACGTTGGCTCCGGCGGCGACGAGCTTTTCGGCGACGTCGTGGTGGCCGCGCTTGCACGCGAGAAGCAGCGGCGAGCATTCGTTCACGTCAGTCACGTTCACGTTCGCACCGACCGCAAGCAACGTATGCACGATAGCCGTGAACCCCAAGCCGGCGGCGATCAGCAGCGCCGTATTGCCGTCGCTCGGCGTGTGGTCGGCGTTCACTCCGACGGCGACCAACGCCGCAACAATCTTGATATGACCCTCGCGCGTCGCAGGAATGAGTGCCGTCTCGCCTTCATTGTTTGCGACGTTGGCGTTGGCGCCCGCCTCGAGCAGATCCGCGACGACGGTCTCGTGCCCGTGTCGCGATGCGAGTAGAAGCGGCGTCTCCTTCGCGAAGTTACTTGCGTTCACGCTCGCCCCAGTCGCAAGGAGAGCGGCCACGACTTTTCGGTGACCGCGCTGTGCTGCAAGCATCAGTGCCGTGTTGCCGCGGTTGTCTTGGGCCCCCACAGGCACGCCTGTCGCCAGCAAGCGTTCTACAACTTGAACACGCCCACCGCGTACGGCCGCGTGGAGCACGGAAGCCCCGTCGCGGTCCTGGTAATTGACGTCGGCGCCCGCGCGAAGCAGCTCGCGCACAACGCTCAGGTGGCCGTGCTTTGCCGCCACCATCAGCGGCGTCTCGGCACGCGTGACCACCGTGGCCCCATCGACATTGGCGCCGGCGTCGAGCAGCATGCGCACGATGCCGACATCGTCGTAGTGGGCGGCGCGTCCTAGATACCGGTCGAGGTCGCCAGCGACCACGGCGCCCGCAGCGAGCAGCTTGCGGCAGACCGTGCCACGACCGTGGTTGACGGCGTGACAGAGCGCGTTCATCCCGTCTTTGTCTCTGGCGTGCAGGTCGGCGCCCGCCGCGAGCAGCGCGTCGAGGATCGCAGCGCGCGATCAAGGTGCAGCAGATGCTGGCGGCCAGCGCGACGGGCGACACGCCGCTGCTGATCGCGACCAACTGCGGATTCACAGAGATCGTGGCCAAGCTGCTCGCGCGCGGCGCGGCCGTGGATGCGACCAACAAGCAAGGAGATACGGCGCTGCTGTGCGCGGCGAGCGACGGCCGCGTGGCCATCGTCGACGCACTGATCCGCGCCGGCGCCGACGTCAACCACCAAAACAGTGCTGGCTCAAGACCGATCATTGCAGCGGCACGACGTGGCCACGCTGTCGTGGTCAAGAAACTTCTCGCGGCGGGCGCGCAGGTCAACGCGGTCGACGGCCAAGGAAGCACGGCGCTCGCGGTCGCGGCCCACAATGTACGCGAGGAGGTCGCCGAGGAACTGCTCGCGGCCGGCGCGAACGTGAACCACGTCACCAGCGAAGGCTCGACGGCGCTTCTCGAGGCCGCGTACGTTGGAAGTGTCGAGATCGTCGGGATGCTGCTTGCTGCGGGCGCCGATGTCACCGCGAGCCTCAACGGCTGCAACGCGCTGGACGCAGCACTAGCGGCGGGCCACGTGGACGTGGTGCAAGAACTGCTGCTGAACGGATGGATGACGACCGAGCAGCGCGGCGACGGCAGCTCGCCGCTGCTGGCTGCGGTGGTGGCGCGTCTGCTGGACAGCATCGACGCGTTCGTGGCGATCGGGGAGAGCGTGACCAGTCCGGACGAGCCGCGGCACACGGCGCTCATGACGGCGGCCCAGTTCGACCACTTGGACGCCATCCACAAGCTGCTCGCGTGCGGCGCCGACGTGTTTAAAAGCGAGCAGAGCGGCGACACGGCGCTGGTGTACGCTGTGCTGCAGGCCAAGCGCGACGTCGTCGAGGAGCTGATCGCGGCGGGCGCCGACGTGAACCACGTCAACGCCGAGGGGCTCACGCCCCTGCTGCACGCCGTTAGAGGCGGCATGGTGGACAACGTCGACGCTCTGCTGGACGCGGGCGCCGACATCGACTTCCGGCAGGGCTCCGGGTACACTGTGATCATGGCCGCGGCGATCGCGGACGACGTGACCGTGCTGCGTCGGCTGATCGCTCGCGGCGCCGACGTGAACGTCGTCAACGCACAAGGCGACACGGCACTGATGCTCGCGGTGGGCGAGGGGTGCACCTAGGGCGTCGCGATGCTGCTGGCCGCAGGCGCGAACGTTGACCACGCCAACCCCAACTCTGGGAGCACGGCGCTGATGTGTGCGGCGCTGGGTGGACGCAGGCCCGCGGCCGAGCTGCTCGTGAACGCCGGCGCTACGATCGATCTGCAAGATCACGAAGGCCAGAGAGCCATGAAGCTGGCGGCCATCCAGGGCCACTTTGACGTGGTCGAGTTTCTGGCAGGCGCGCGGCTGCGAGTGCAGAGAGAGGGCGCCTAGTCGGCTTCGACTTGCGGACACCGCCCGCAAATTGGATCGTGTCGAGTAGTATCGATAGCTTAATAGGAAGAAAGCAATTGCAATGGTACGAGTTCGCCGTAGCATGCGCTTATTGTGATGCGATTGAAGCCGACGTCGAGTGTCTGCCCTTTTGGGGTGCGGCCGGAGAGCCGGACGCTCTTGAGAGAGTTGTGGCTCTTCAATACCTGTAATTTCTGATATGGATACACTTCAGTTCAAGTGAGACAGGCTCGTCCAGTCGGAGTGCAGCAGTCCTGTTTTCAACTATCGACTCGACCTGCCCACGATAACGGGTTCTCTCGGCCAAACGAGTCGACTATTGCGGTTCAGTAGTAGGCGTCATTCCTGGACAATGTCGGTGTGCTGATGGTGCCGTCCCCTTCCACCACAACATCACAGTGAAGCGGCACAGCCGACGTGGTCCTGCGTTTACGCATGAAAGGCCATTGTCTTGGTGGCGTGGCAAGCGGGTCCTCGACGTATTTAACCTTATCTCGGAATCTGCTCCCCTTGAACTCTTCAGCGCCTTATCTACCCGGCCAAAATAGAGGTCAAGACTCAAACAGCCGTGCGCTGGGCGACGACTCCTGCAGTCTCATGGCGATGTGGCCACCGCCACGCAACGCCGCGAGCATCGCGGCTGTCTGTCCCGCGACATTCGTACGGTCCACGTCGGCGCCAGCATTCAGCATAGCGTTGATAACACCGAGATCACCGTTTGTAGCCGCACGCATCAGCGCCGTTGTGCCTTTCGTATCGCTAAGCCCAGCGCCGTCTCGCCAAGTGGGCTCGCGTATTGAACGTCGGCCCCATTGGCGACAAGCCTCTTCCCGATCTCGACTCTGTCGTAACGAGCCGCGCAAAGCAACGGTGTCATGCCATCGGCGTCGGGCTCGTTGACGTCGCCCCCCTCTGCCAAGAGCAGGTCCACGGCTCCACACATCGCGAGTACGATACGGCTACAAGTGGCAAGAGGTCCGCGCGTCCCGCACGTGCTTCGGCCGGCGGCCACACCGAAAGCACCGTGTACACGATCGCGTCGGCGCAGAACATGGCCGCCTATTGCAGCGCATTCTTGCCGTCGATCGCTGCGGTCACGTCTGCACCACCAGCGAGAAGCAGTTGCACAGCGCCGAACGAGCTGCCTGCCAACGCGTCTTCGAGCGGAGTCACTCCACGCGAATCCCGAGCATTCACGTCGGCACCGGCGGCGACGAGCCGTTCAAGGATCGCAACGTCGCGACACTGCGTGGCGACATGCACCGACGTGCATGCCTCTTCGTTGGCGACGTTGACGTGCGCGTAGCAAAATATCTACGATTGCGGTCGATCCATTCTGCACGGCCATGAGCAGCGCCGTGCTCTGGTCCTGTGAGACGCGGTTCACGTCCGCACCGGCCCACACACCAGCGCGGCGACAACGTCGACGAGGTCTCCTCGACTCGCGATGATAATCGCGGTCTCGCCCGCGTTATTGACGATCTCGGGGTCTGCGCCGGCAGCGAGAAAGCGCGCGACCATGCGAACGAGGCTGCCGCAGTCGGCCGCATTCGCGCTTGTTTGCGTCCATAACAACAAGGCGTCGAGTGCCGTGTTTCCGTCCGCGTCGGTGTGGTTGACGTGCGCACCCGCGGCCAACAAAAGCTTCACGGTCGCCTCGCGGCCAAGCCTCGCTGCCCGAAAAAGCGCCGTCGCTCCATCAAGGTCCGCTTGGTTCACGTTGGCCCCCACCGCAAGCAGCTTCTACACGATCGCCGCGCGGCCTTGCTCGGCGGCCGAGAACAGTGC
>JAMFLM010000260.1:0-10780 GCA_027475705.1 Pythium catenulatum
CACACACACACACACACACACACACACACACACACACACACACACACACACACACACACACACACACACACACACACACACACACACACACACACACACCACATTGTGGTCGGCGCGACTGACGCGCACGACCGGGCATGCAGTGCGGCGCGCGAGCCGCGGGCTTTCTATCAGATGGCTGGCTCGAGCAAAGGTGTGGTTGTGTAACGTTTGGTGGAAGTACCCACGGCCCACACACTTGAGTCGCCATCCACACAACGCGCATCCTGTCGCGGCTGGATGCGTGATCCGTCTGCACACTGAGATATCAATTCATCGAGGCTTTTTAAAACCGTCATCCCGTCCTCCGTCATCGGAGGGTTGGAGTCCAACCCTTCACGTTCAGCGATTCATCCCGTCCTCCGTCATCGGAGGGTTGGAGTCCAATCCTCCACGTTCAGCGATTCATCCCGCCTTGTTCATTCTCGGATTCACCGCTGTTCGCCGACTCATCGCGACATGTCTTCCCCCGATTTGCCGTCCACGCACCCGATCGCCGACGAGATGCGCGAAGGCAGCTCCGACCTACGCAGTGCGATGGCCGTCGAGTCCATCGAGGGGAAAGAGGCGCTTGAGCGCGAGAACGACTTGCGCGCGGCGCGACGGCGGAAGGCGAACGAGATCAAGGAGGTCAATATGTGTACGCTAACTCGTGTGGTCAGGCAATGCAACTAACGGTTGATTTCTTTGTGTCAGCGACTCGCGATGCAACGAGCTGAGAACGCAGCTACCCAGATCGAGATGCGCCACGTTGCAACTGAGATCGTGCGAGTTCGCGAGCGGATGAACCAACTCACGGAGCGGCTCACCCAAGAGGTCGACTACATCTTCAGCGCCATAGCCATCGGACGTATCAACGACAAGCGAGAGGAAATGAAGGACTAGGTTGAGTCATTTTCTGTGCTGTTTAACTGGTTTAATTAAAATCCCAAAACATGCGAGGCACCTTGCGATAGCACTGGCAATTGTGCTCTCGTGGAGCACGCCGTCGACGAGCTCTGTGACAGCAAAGTCGCGCCGCGCCGCGCCATTCCATGTTGGCCAGGATGACCGTGGCCACTTGATCGATGAGCCGGGTCACCGGCTCGACGGACGGCACGGGAATGGCCGTGTTGACCTTCACGGCCGCGGACAGCGGGTCGATCTGTTCGGCCGTGATCTTGTTGGTCGTGGGCCGAGACGCGCCGGCGGTACTGCGGCCGCCGCTCGGTGGTTGATGGTGGCCGGTATCCGGCCGCGCACCGGTCGTCAGCACGGCCCACGGTCATCGAGATGAGCTTGCTCGTCGACGCGACCGTCGTCGTGTCAAAGCTGTAGCCGAGTCGCTACCTCATGCTGCGCGACCAGGTAGTGCGAGCAGCGCGTCACGTTGAGCCGTGTCGCCGCGGCGGCCTCCGGCGAGCGTGTCCACGAGGTGTAGAGCGGCGGCACGCGCGACCGACGCAGAGTCGCTGGACTTGCCGGGCCGCTTCGGATCGTTCGTTGTACGTGGCCGCGTCCTGGGGGCAGCCCTCGACACACAGCACGCCGTCGTCGTACAGCTGCTCGGCGTCGCACGCGCAGATCTCGAACAGCTTGTCCGCGGGCAGCGCGGGCGTGTCGTCGTCCAAATCGTCCGCGTCCAGCGTGGCCATGCGCATCACCGAGCTCTTGGCGAGCAGGCGCAGCTCACCAGAGGTCTCGTCGCGGTCGTCTGACGACGTAAGCCACTCGATGAACTGTCCGAACGCGTTGTAGAGCTTGCTGTTGCCGTCGACCGAGGTCAGCGCGGCGGCCGACGTGTTGGGCGACCAGCCCCGTGGACCAGCGCCACACGCGAACGTACACCTCCACCCACGCTTGGACCGCCATGGAATCACCGGACGCGCATGCTGTTGGTACATACGCCACGCCACGCCACCCATCCACGCTTGTGGGGCGAGGATTCTGCTGGGTCACCGGATCTGCGAGGCAATCGTGTGCACGGCCCGCAGGACCGACACACGGCAGTCAGTGGCGAGTAGAAACGAGACGGGGAGCCGCACACTCGTCGTTGGTCGGCTGCTATCTCGCTCCTTCGCTCGCATGGGCCGTCGGGCACAATCACGATGAGAGTACTTCGGAATTTGCGGCCGACCGCACAAGCGACCCTTCGGCCTGAGCACCTTCCCCGAGACCTCTGGCTTTCGAAGTGAGCCACTGAAGAGGCGCGGGCGACCTTTGGTGCTTTAACACTTGGCCCCACTATGGGGCAGGCGAAACCCCCGCCCCACGGGGCGGGCCCTCCGAGCGGCACACGAGGAGCGCATGGCGATCGGAGCGCGGTGAAGACCAGCACGAGGAAGCCGACGGCCACGGCACCGCGACAAGGACAAGCAGGAGGAAGAAAAGGGGTGGAGAAGACCATGAAGACGGCGGCACCTGCAGCGGCAACGCACACGGAACAGGAAGGACAACGGCGGGCGTGGGGGAACCCGGCGGCCACGAGGGCTCTGCTCTTCGCGGAAGCGCCGGTCACGGTGACCTTCCCGGACGAGATCACGTATGCGGCAGAATACGCCTGCGCGCGCAAGAAGGCGGACGTCACGGACAGCGCGTCGTGTCGAGAGATGACGGAGCTCGAGAAGAGGACGCTATGGCTGTGGCGGAACGGAACCTTGCGCCTCGCGGAGCCACCGAGATTCACGACGGAAACTCACACGCTCAAGCAGCGGCTGAGGGACCTCAAGATTCATCGGGATCACCTCTTTGCGTACCTGTACATCCTGCTCAACCCGGGGCAACGTCTCAGGCAGAACGGCGCCAAGTGGCACTTCTGCAACGCCATGTTGGGCCTCAACGACACCGAGCTCGTGACCGACAAGTCGGCAACCGCTTTCCTCAGTACGGTGCACTCCTTCCGCTGTGCGGCCGACTCACCGCTGGTGGAATTTGCCTTCGTGCGCAAGGAGCATCGCGATCGCTGGGCGGGACAAGTACTCAAGCTACCGGGCGGCGAAGTGAAGCTTCACGCGACTGACTCCTTCACCACCGAAGGGGGTAAAGTCAGTTACGACGAAGTGGCTATGAAGCTGCTCTACGAGATCCGACTGATCGGAGGCGATTACATGGACCCGGAAGTCATGTTCAGCATCGCAACGGTGATCGCCGGGGGCCTGACGGTGCACAGCATCAGGACCGAAGAGCCTGCTGGAGCGGCCTTTTTTGGCAACTTGATCTGGATCATCACGCTCGCCAGTGCATCGGGGCCAGAGGACATGGTCAAGACCCGCGAGCTGACTGCGTCGATCGGCAACGACACGATCAAGTTTCTGGTTCATCAACCGAGACTGGCTCGGTTCCCGCCGTGCGCGTGCTGTCTCGACGATAATCATCCACGCCACCTTTGCCCTCTACAGGAGGCTACAAAGGAGAACGTCGCAGCGAGGGAAAAAGCGCGCGAGTCGAGACAGCGTGCGGTATCCATCGACGCGCCGACCCCAATCCCGATGGCACCGATGCCGAGAACGGAGGCGGAGTACCACGACTTGCGTGAACGAGAGTTTGCGAGGTTGGAACCGGAGCTGATGAAAGCACGTACGGTGGAGGCGACCGCGGCGGCTAAAGCAGCCGATGCAGAGACGTAGGCGGCCACAGCAGCACTACAGAAACTCGAGGCCGAGCAAGCTGCACGCCAAGCTGTCGGCGCAGCGGAAGCAGCGATCAAGTCGGCCAGCAGCAACCGCGAGGGACAAGGAGTCGGTGGGAAGGGCGAGCAGTCAACTCCGCAGGAGAGTGCAGTGAACTCTAATGAGAAGACGAAGGGCAAGGGACAGAAGCGAGAGACGAACAAAACGGAGGCCAAGGACACCAAGAAAAAGAAGAACAAGAAAAACAACCAGGAGGACGACGAGAAAGACAAGGGAAGG
The DNA here is from genome assembly GCA_027475705.1 of Pythium catenulatum. Taxonomy (NCBI): domain Eukaryota; phylum Oomycota; class Peronosporomycetes; order Pythiales; family Pythiaceae; genus Pythium; species Pythium catenulatum. Next base: position 3,927 of record JAMFLM010000260.1, read on the forward strand.
GAGCCGGCGCCTCCGGGGAAGAAAAGTAAGAGAGGGGGTGACGAGCAGACTGAGACCAGAGCCGACACCTCCGACGAGACGAAGACAGCGGCAGCGGCAGCGGACGGCGCGAATGCGGCAGAGCAAGCGAAGCGGCAACCCGATGCGAGCCGAGAGATCAAGGAAGCGTCTACAGCAGCAGTGGAAGAAACGGCAGAGCAGGCGGCGGCAAAGGCGGCCCCACAGGCAGCGGAAGACAAGGACACGGCGGCAGCGGATCAAGCCAACTTAATGGCAGCCCAGCCCGTTGAAGATGCAAAGAGAGGGACGATCGCGCAAGCGACCGCAGCGCAAAAGACGGAGGAGACTGCGGAGGCGACGGCGGCGGAGAAGACGGAGGAGGCAGCGGCGGCGACGGCGGCGGAGAAGACGGAGGAGGCGACGGGAGAAGCGAAGCCGAAGCACGAAGCAAACTCCAACTTCGAACCGAGTGGCGCGAAGGAAGGGAAGAACGACGAACCAGCGAACACGGTGACGCAGCCACGGAAGAGCGTGGCAGAGCTGAACAAGGCCGAGCAACGCGGGGAGGAGTGTCTGGCGGCCGGCGCAGGCACGGTGACGGGGTTTTTGGATCCATCGCGATCGTCGCTCGCCCGCTCTTTGATGACGCAATCTGGGGCTGAAACCGAGGATGGTGTGGACCACAACACGGCGAAGGAGTCCGACTCGGCGAACACACTGCAGGCAACCAAGGACACACCAGCAGCTGCTCCGGCAGCGGCGACACCCCCACCAAGGTTCAATGTGGACTTGGACGAGGCGGCGAGGGCCCGTGCGGCAGCCAAGCAGGCAGCGGAGGAGGACAGGGACGAGTTGATGCAGGAGGCTGTCACACCCGTGGATCCGGCGACAGAGACGGAGCCGGCCGAGCCAAACTGTAATGGGGCCAAAGGGACGCGCAAGAGGGCGGTGAAAGCGGCGAAGCGAGCGGCGCGACGCAAAGCGCGACGCGTTGCGAGGGCTGCGCGGGAAACGGCGACACAACTACGGGCGACGGGGTTGGCAACAAAAGGTTCACCACGGCCTCAGCGAGACGAAGCAGACGGCTCGGACAAGAGTTTCGCTGGCAACGACGAGACCTGGGACAGCGATGACGACACGTGCGAAGACACGCGGCCAAGGGTGGATCTGGAACGCGGGGCGCTTGGCCAGACGCGCGGCAAGCGGCAGCGCGTCGACACAGAGGACGATCCGGCCGCCGTCGGTCCAGCGACAGTGAAACCTCCGACGCGACAGGCGCGGGCGATGACCGCGCATGAATATGTGACTTCCAAGACGACGACAAAGCTACTCACAGCAGCCAAAGCTCGCAATGCAAACCGCAGGGCCGCAGGTGAGGTCCAAGCGAAGCACAGGACCCAGCTCTCGGTTGCCTCCTTCCTTCGGCAGCTGCCACCACTAGCCAATGATGAAGGGGACACCCGCATGAGGAGCGACACGGAAGGCGAACTCGAAGCGGCTCGGGCGGCGGCCGACGTCTGCGCGCTCACGGACGAGGAATGGACTCGGGTCAGTTTCGAGATCTACCTCGACCGACTCGGACTGCATGAAGTGATCACACCGGCGAATGGCTCCTGCTTTGCTTACGCGTGCCACGCGATGAAGGCCGCGCATCTGGACGCGCGCACGATCCGGCCGACGAGAAGTGCACTGCGGGAAGCCAAGTGGTGGCGTAAGCACCTCGCACTGTACATCATCAAGCATCTTGACGAGTTAGTCGGAGACGGAGCTTTCCCACTCAAGGAAGCAAGCAGGATCCTGCTCGGAACGGAAGACACCGATGAGCTAACCGTACCACGCATCGTCGAGCATCTCCGGCGGGACGCGCGACAGCCATGTGACAAGACCTGCGGACGCCAATACTGGGCGACAGAGCTTCACGTGATCGCGCTCGCGCACTGGTGTCGGGAAGAAGTGTACGTCTGCAATGTTTGGCCCCCAAAGGTCAACGCCAGCTGGGAAATGGCAGTGCAACGGTACAGCTACCGGCCTGGATCGGACTCGGTGCACGTAGAAACGGTGTCGATCGCGGACACGGTCCGCTGCATGAAGATCTACCACGCGAAGCGCGTTCTTCCACTCATGCTGGTGCTGAGAGTCAGTTGGGACGAACAAGGCCATTTGACGTCACATTACAATGGCATTCGGACACAGCAGGCGCACTATGAGGCTTGGTCGGGTTCCAAAAGGAAGATCGCTGCGATGACACGACGAAGAGCGGAGGTACTCGCACTCATCGAAGCAAACGAACTCGCGACGCCGGAAGAAGTCGAACTCCCGGTGGAGTGGCACTCACCTGAGGACGAGGTCTCGGAGTACGTGCCCACGGACCCGTCGACGCAGACGTGTAGGCCAGACCAGGGAGCAGGAGACACTCACGCTGCACAGCGGACCGGCAGCGAGGCGGTGGCGCACCCCGCACCCGTCGGAGCGGCGATCGAGAGGGCGCGGCTGACCCTGCAGGCGCCGCCGATACCTTCCTCTTCGGTGGAAACCCAAGATCTGTCGACCGGCACGGCATTCGGTGATCCTGCCGACATCCCCGACTCGCCGGTTCGAGCCATCTCAGCAGAGCAGCTTGAGCGATTGCTGGTCAGGCTGCGGGATCCGAGCCCAGTGATCGTCGACGAGCCGGAGTACGAGCTGCTCGATCGGGTTTCGACCTTGAACAAGGCGGCTTTCGAAACGTGGAGATACTCGGCCCGGACCTCACACCCGGCTGTATACCAGCGGGTGACGACCTTCCAGAGCGTCGACGAGGCCTGCGCAGCTTGCGCCGAGGAGGTCACGGTGGTGCTTCCGCTGCTGCACGCTCTCCCGTACGCTCGAGTCGTGTTGGCGATGCAGGACAAGAAGACCGTGCATCGACTAGCCCAGGCCTTCGAGTGTGAAGGACGCATCCAAATGCTGCAGAGGCTCGAAGCAGACCGAAGGATGAGTGATAAGGGGCGCGCCTTTTGCGCAACATGGAGACAAGCCCTCACGCAGCTCAACCCGCTCGCAATGAGAAGACGTGAGTCGGAGAGAGGTGCCTCGTGGGACAGGCTGCTCACGTTCATGTCGCGGAAGGCGGCCCCTCGCTTACCTCTGTCGCCAGCCCGAGTGGACGACTTGATCCCGGCCAACGAGTGGGCGCATCTTCTGACTTTCGCCGCAGCTTTGCCTCAATACCTTCCCGCCGACATCGCCAAGGCGCCGCACGACCGGATCTTCGACGAGATCCTGTGCTGGCTCACGCGGGCTGACATCATTGACTACGCGAAAGCAGTCGCTGTAGCTCTGGTGGACAGAGACTGGGAAGCGATCACGGTGCTCTGCGCCCCCGAGACGACAGACGAGGGAACGCGAGGTCTTGGCCGCGCTTCGGACCCGACGAGCGATGACTACAAGCAGTCACGCACGGAGGGCCCGAGCCGCAGCTAAGGGCACCGACAAGGTGCAGGCCGACGTGGACACCGCGACCACGGCGGCTAAGGCGAGAACGCAGACGTATATAACTCAACATTACGTCTCGCTCTCAGCGGAGGAGCACTCGAAGGCCGTTTCAGAAGCTTTCTCACAGACAGCTACATCGGCAAACGCGGCTCCGACAAGATCAACAAGCAGAAGCAAGCGGGGACGTCAACGCAAAACGAGAAGGCGCGCGGATCGAACGACGAGATGTCTGACGATGATCACTCAGAACGTCCAGGGACTCCTGAAGCGGCAGGCCAATATCCAGCAGTGGCTGACGAGTTTCAGGCAGCGGCAGGACGGACGGCAACTTGACGTTGTTTTTCTCCAAGAGACGCGAGCACATCGCGGATGGGCAGAGCAACTACGTGATTGGCATTCGAGGGCGTGGGGATACGAGACTCAGCGGCAGCGCGAGGCACTCTCTTTCTGGCAACAGCCCGATCATCCGGCCGGGGGCGTTGCCATCCTCCTGCATCCTCACAGTGCGATACAAAACGCGAGACCACTGTGGACAGAGCAATGGACGTCGGAGTTTATGGCGATCACGGGGGAGTTCGAAGGCGAACCGATCACGCTCATCAACATCTATGGCTCCAGCGCGTCGAAGACTGACAGAGACGCTCTCTTCCAACGGATAGCATCGCTCGGCCGTCCGGACGGGCTGGTGATACTGGGGGGCGACTTCAACTGCGTTCTGGATCGAGAACTTGACCGCAGCAGAGTCGGGCCCGGGGCGGCGGAGTCGGATCAGCTTCAGGCTCTGTTGGACGCGTGGCGGCTCACTGACGCAGCGGCGGAACACCAGATGGCGATCAGTACGGAGGCGGACAAACGACAATTCCACGCGGACCACCACACCTACAGATACAAGTTCGGCACAGACGGGATCGCGTCCAGCAGGCTCGACAGGTGGTACCTGCCAACACACAGCCTCCATCGACTCGTTGACCTCCGTGTCTCCCCGCCGGCCAACCGCAGCGACCACGACGCGGTGCGCTGCACGCTGACCGAGCTGAAACCGCCGAACTACGCCAGGAACGGGCGTGCGCGACGAGCAATCCGGTATCCGCTGGCAGCGGGAGAGGATCGGGTGGTAGCCAGAATTGCAACAGAGCATCTCGAAGCGCTAGAGCAGAAAGTGCAGTCGTGCTCAGTCGAAGAGAGTCACAGGGACTGGGATGGAACGAAGGAGATGATCAAGACCACAACGCTCGGTGAACTTCGGCTTCAGCGGAAGAAGATCAAGAGAGCGTACCGACAGCGACGACACCGGCTGCGCGCGGCCTTGCGATCGGCTCAGCTCGAGACCGGTCCGATCCCAGCCACCGTGCCAGGTGTGACGCGAGCTTTGGAAGGATTGACGCTGGACAGGCAGGCACGCTGGGCATCGATCCGAGAGGAACTGATCACGCTCTCGATGGCCCAAGCGGACCACAACCGGCAACGCACTTTCGCAGCCTACGCAGGGACCGGAGCGGACGCGGCGAGAGCTTTCTACCGACGAATCTCCACCAAGTTCAACAAGCGGCCGCAGGCGCGTCTCCCGCGGGACCCACGGCGACCGAGAGACCCGTCGGAGCGTATTGCGGCAGACTGGCAGGGGATCGCCCAAGGTGACCCGATGGACACAAGTCTACAGGACGCCTTCTTCGCCTCTTTGCCGACAGCACGGGCCATCGCACTCCAGGCGCCGCTCATGATGCCTTTCACGGAGCAGGAGGTCGCGGAGGCGCTGGCGGCATGCCCCCGCGGAAAGGCCAGCGGGCCCGACGGACTGCCCAACGACTGGTACCGAGACCACGCGACCCAGCTCGTCCCGCTGCTCACGCTACTGTACAACAAGTGGCACGAGGCCGGATCCCTCCCGCCTAGCTTTGGGAAAGCGGCGATTTTTTGCGTACCCAAGAAGCAAACCCCGTCGTCCGGGCTCGACTTCCGACCAATAGCGTTGCTAAACACGGACTACAAGATCTACTCCCGGCTGCTTCTAGGCCGCGTGCAGGCTCAGTTAGTTCGTTTGGTCTCCCCCTCCCAGTTCGGCTTTGTCCCAGACCGGCAGGTCCACGACGCCCTGGATGTTTGGACGGCAATCGCCCAGCTCGTCGCCACCGGCCAGGCGCCGGCCACCACGACGGCGGTGATGCTCGACTTCGCCAAGGCGTACGACACGCTGGACCGCCGATTCCTCACGCTCGCGCTGCGGCGATATGCGTTTCCAGAACCTTTCGTCCGTGCGATCGAAGCGATGCACCTGTCGACCACAGCAGTCTATCTTGCGGAGGATCGAGTTTCCACTGAACACGCGGTGCTCAACGGCATCCGACAAGGCTGCCCGCTCGCCCCCATCCTCTTCATCCTGGCGGTTGACACGCTGTACGAACAACTCGCGGCGAGCCCGGATATTCCTGGCGTTCAGTTACCGTCGGGAGCGAGCATCACGGCGGCAGGCTTTGTGGACGACACGACGGTGTACCTGGAGAGACCCGAGGCGGCGCACGCGCTCCGGCGCGAGCTCGAAAGGTTCGCGAACGTGTCCGGCCTCCGCGTCAACGTCGAGAAGTGCGTCGCAGTGGCATTGGCGCGGACGGGGTGGGCGAATGTCCAGGAGGAGATCGGCTTCCCCAGACTGCCGCTGGATCAAATGGCTCGCCTTCTGGGCATCCAGGTTGCTAGTCGCATCAACAGCGAGGCGGTCTGGGACCTGACGGTCAAGCAGCTACATGCTCGGCTGGTGCTCGCCCAAGTCAAGACAACCGACGTACTCCAACGAGCGCAGGTCGCGCAAGCCATCATCCTCCCCAAGCTCCTCTATGTGGGACGGCACATGTGGCCATCAGCAGAGAGGATCCGTGCACTGCAGCGCTTGGTCAACAACTATGTGTGGCATGGCAGATTCACGGAACACTGCGACGGGCGGGCGTGGATGAGTCATGACGCTGCCGTGCTGCCGCGCAAAGAAGGAGGAATCGCACTACCGGACCTGACGAGCGAGTTTCTCCAGCTCAGCGCTAGCACACACCTGCGATGGTCGACTCCAGCGGCCGGCCTACGCGGAGAAATCGGGGCGCTGCTGTCGGAAGTGACGCGGTCGGCGACGCATGGCAAAGGACCTGTCCGCGAGTCGCCGCAGAGACCGCGACTGCGAGCGACATTGGCGACCACGGGGACCGACATCGTGACGGGACTCTCAGCGCAAGCACGAACAGAGCCGGAGACGGTAAAGACGGTGGCACTCCTCGACCGCGTGGGACGTGGCACGCTACAGACTCGCTGGTGGGAGAAGGAGTGGTACGTGGCCGACTACTCCGACGAGCGAGAGCAACTACTGGCGTTGAGAGAACTCCAGACCGCGGAGCACG
>JAMFLM010000261.1:0-10766 GCA_027475705.1 Pythium catenulatum
GCGCTTCTCTCCACGCTCGCCAAAGTCAGGACGCCGACGAAGCTTTTCACCTCCCAACCCTTGTCGTGACCGATCGCAACCATCGCCACATAGCTCTCCGCATCGTGACGGAACACCTCAAAACGATCAACAGCGATTCCACGCGCTCATCGCCAAAGCATTTTACTCGTTTTGCATCCCTTTCCGAGTCATCGAAAACCCTGCGGTTCGTGACGCCCTCTTGTTCTGGGCAACCAAGGGCACGAAGCTCCCGCTCTGCCTCGCGATCGTGGTAGATCTCCTTGATGAGCTTGCCACTCCACCCAGAATGGCGTCGACTTGAGGCGCAAGCAAGCTGGCTCCGTTGCTTTGGTCGCCGATGACTGGTCGAATCCCAACAATGCCGGCATCATGAAGTTCATTTTGACGGCCCCGAAAATGCAATCCGCGTTCTGGAAATCGATCCCAACAGAAGATGCCTCTCACACGAGCGACTACATTGCCGAGTACGTTGACGAGGTGATCAAGAAGGTCGAAGACAAGTATGGAGAAGGGAAAAATATCGACGTGACTAACGACGACGCCAAGAACAGGCGTTGATCGTGGGACACGCTCAAGGTGACGTGACCGGGATTGCATTTTCAAGGCTGCGCTGCCCATTGATTGAATTTGCTTCTCAAGGATCTGTTCAAGAAAGTTGAGCTGTTCCGAACTGTCCTCAGTTGTGCGCTGATGATTGCCAAGTTTGTCCTCAAGCGCCAAGCCTTCTTGTTCGCGTCCAAGACACTCCAACAAGGCAAGCCGCAGCAATGCAAGCTCGAGCTACCCATGGAGACGCGTTGGTACACGAACGAGTTGTGTGTTCAAAGTGTGATCCAAAATCATGTGGCCCGGACCAAAAGTGTTCGCCAATACGATGCTCCCGACAAACTATAAGAAAAACGACGGCAACGCGGAGAAGCTAGCTGATGAGCAGCGTCGCTCGAGTGCACGAGCTACGCGAGCGGTGCAAGACCACCATTGAGCACGATCACGGCCTTATTGTCCTCGCGCGGCGGCAGGTTGAGCAGCGCCGCGCACGTTTCGCGCTGCACCTCGACACTTTCGGACGCCGCAAGTGCGAAGAGTGACTTGAGCGCGCCGAACGACACGGCCTGCGTGCGGTTGGCGGGCTCGAATGCCAGGCGCCGCAGCACGAAGCACGCCTGCAAGTGCGTGTCCTCGACGGCGTCGTGGAGCAGCATAACGACCGTGCGCAGCACGCCGAGCTTGACGATCTACCCGCTGGTGGCCTCGTTCGCCGCGAGCTTGTTGAGCGCGAACACGAGCGCACGGCGCGTCTCGGCGTCGCGCGCCTTGACCACGCTCATGGGCGCGGCCACGGCGCCCTGGTCGAAGAGGTCCTTGTGGCTCTTGGCGTCCACGGCCAGGTTGCAGGTCGCGAGCGTACCGAAACGGCGGCATAGCACTTCGTTGTCCTCCCGCGTGAGCGCCGCGATGTACCGCAGCACGTTGCTGCACAGCAGCGTCACCTGGCTACACGGCTTGTCCGCGAAGAGCGCGAGGCACCGCCCGACCTGATGCTTCACCTCGAGGTCGTCGGTCGTCGTGAGCGCGGTGAGCGGCGTTAGCACGCCCTCATCGAGCATCCTCTTGTGTGTGTGTGTGTGTGTGTGTGTGTGTGTGTGTGTGTGTGTGTGTGTGTGTGTGTGTGTGTGTGTGTGGCCCTCGATGATCTCAGCGAGATTCGCGAGCGCGCACGCAGCGTGGCGCTCGCGGTACGCGTCCTTGGAGCACGCAAGCGCGATGAGCGGCGCGAGGTAGTCGCCGCGCGTCATCGTGATCTTGTTCTCCCCACTCAGCGACAATTCGCAGAGCGTCGCCGCGACCTCACACTGCACTTCAATGCTCTGCTCGCCGCCTCGGTGATCAGCGGCTCGAGGCTGGCAAGCCGTACGACCTGCTGGCGCACGGTTTCGTGCACCGAGAGCTTGCGCAGCGCCCTGATGGCCTGGGACTGCACGTTCCGGTCGCCCGGGAACGCGTAAGGAATGATGGGCACCAGGCAACTGGCGTCGACGATCGCCTCGATGTTTTTTTTGGGTTGCTGCACAGGATGCCGCGCGCGAAGATCGCAAACTGGCGTCGCGGTGCTTGAAGTAGCCGGCGAGCAGGTGCAGCGCTGGGGCCAGCATCTCTTTGTTCGGCCCCCTCTACACGGCCAGGTTCGCGTGCATGAGCAGGCAGTAACGGATCACGTCGTTGTCCGCGAATGAGAGCATGAAGATCGCCGACAGCACGTCCTGATGGATGGTCGTGCCCTGCGTTCGCGCGAGGTAGAGCACCGGTTCGAGCCCGCCTTCCTCGTCAGGCGCTGTTAACAGTGACCTGGGCGAGCGCGAACGCCGCGTACTGGTGCACGTCTTCGTCGGGCGCGCTCGAGAGTGAGATGAGTAACGGCAGCGAGTCTCCCTCGACGATTGCGCGGCAGTTGACGACGCAGGACGTGAGGTTCGCGATCGCGAGGATCGCAAACCGCTGGATCTCGAGCTCGACGTCCTCAAACCTCGCGAGCGACATGAGCGGCTTCATTGCGCCGCTCTTCATGAGCAGAACGCGCATATATGTGGCACACCAACCTCGGAGGGCAGTGTGCCCTACTCCAGCTGCCCCAGACTCACACTCCGATTTTTGGCGGTGGCATCACTATGGATGTCAACCCCAGGGATGGATCTGTGACCATACGCAACCCGAGGTGGCACCCGCAGTGGTGGGTGAGTAGAAAAAGACGGAGCAGAAGACATTGGTGGCGAGGACGATGGTGAAGATGATGACGAGAATGATGGCGTCGGCCCAGACATTGCCACGGGTGATGATCGGGCCGTTGATGACTCGCAGAGCCCTGTTCCAGACACTGTCGATCCCGCTTTTGAGGTTGGTCCTATCACCGATGTTTGTGTAGCCACCCAAGGTCAAATCTGGAGACCGACAAATCGCTGGCGAACAGTGCTTTACGAGCCGCCGTGGCGAGTACCGAGCCGACATATCGTGATTTCTTGAGCTATGGAGTGCGGTATGCGATCAATATGCAGTGCTCCGGTAAGTTGGTCGTGCAAGATCCTAGATCACCGCAGAGACGAGAGGAGAAATGTATGGGAGGCGTTATGCAGCCGAATTTCGCGACGATATCGAAGAGCTCCTCAACCGAGGGCAGGTCGACAAAGCCTACAAAGCCGGTCTAGGTAGAATGCGAGAAATCCTTATAGCCCGATATCCAATACGCTTTGATTTGCCAAACGAGAACGAACTACGGCAAGAAATAGAAAAATTGAAGGCTCGAACCCCGCGAACGCGCAATACCACAGGACGTGGAAGAAGAGCTGGCGACGACTTCGTCGACTTCTTTCACGCTCTTCTTGATGACGATGAAACCACAACACCCGCTCAAGCACTGGAAGTTTTCGCTTGGTATTTCAGCACAACGACCTGTCCCACACAAGAGTGAAACAGAAATTCAGTAATTATAAAGCAAGCACTGGTGTAGGAGTAGGTGTTGTGGATGATAACGACTGCTTGGAGTGAACGATTTCCAACATTCGTTTGTTCTACGAAGCATCGCACTCGTCAAGACTGGTCCCGAGACTATCTGCAGCAACTCCTTGCATACATGACACCAGGCAGCGGCTCTCGCTTGTGCAACGGCGGCAACCGTAAAATTCTCGACTGGAGCGTGACTGGCAACTGGTGGTGGCACGAGCAACTCCCAACCACGCCGACGTCTAACACACCGAACAAAGGCACACCGACGACGCCGACTTGGCCACGCCGACGCCGACGCCGACCACGCTAACGCCGCCTACACCGACGCAGACCACGCTGACGCCGGCCACACTGACGCCGTCCACGCTGATGCCCACAAGCACATCGACGACACCGGACGGCTACCACGCTGCGATGACCCCGCCGACGCCCACCACCCCAATACCTACGACGCTGACGCCTACCACATCGGGGCTGGCGACTTCTACGTCGACCACGTCGGGGCCTACCACACCGGGACCAACCACCAAAGGCGCTGCGCCTCGAGATCACGCGGTCGGCTCGAGGATATCGCTCTAGTGCGCACCCCGTCGGCGTTGTCGATGGGCACCAATGTGGTTATAATCGCCCTTGAGAAGAATCGGGCAGTCGCTACCTAAGTTTAGACTCTTTGTAGATTGTGTACACAACACAAACCTCCATAATAGCATGCTGAAGGTCCATATCCTGTGTCGTTAACTTGCGTTTTGGAACTTTCGCATTCTTGTTGAATCCCGAGGCATGCACACCTTGCTGGGAATGCCGCGCGCGAATGACTTTTTTCTCGCCAAGTCCACTTCAGATCGATTAGCGACCATCGTTGAGCTAGCAAGAGCCGGGACTATCTAACGGGCTCTGCCAAATTCAAGGTTCGAGATTCGATAATGCTACCAACGTGTTTGAGAGGGTATACAATTTGGAAGGTTACTATTTAGTGCCGGTCCCAATCGACGATGATCTCGTCGAACTCATCAGCAATGTCAAAACGCTTGTCATCTTGAGCGTCGGTGGGTTTCACGCCACTGGGCGCCACGTGCTCCAGCCATATCTGGCGAAATCGCTCCTCGTAAACGTCGTGGCGACTGATGTACTATTCCTCAAAGTTGTCGGCGAATCCGGCACCGTGCATCAACGTTTCCACTACGTCCTGCGGCACCGCCTTCCATGCGCTTTCGACCCACTGGGCGACGGTGTTGACGCTTGGCGGCTTGGGGTTCCCGTTGCGAGTGTACTCGACTTGATCCGACACCTTCCAAGCGTCGATGACTGGTGAGATGTTGTCTTTGAAAGACTTGTAAATACCAATGCCTCCGGCCTGGAGGCCTGGGGTCAAGCCGCCAGGCATCACCACAGATTTGATCCATTTCTCTCATCAGCGGACCATGACGGCCTTGGCGCTGTGCGCCCGGATGGAGACCCAAACGATTGTCTTTCCATCCTGCACATCAAACACTATGGGGAATGCAACATCGGGCCAAGTTAGAAGAAGGCCGGCGTTGACCCATGGCTTCTCCTGGAACGTGACGTACACGTCCCCGACTCGCTGGAAACTCATCCCTCTCCTCATTTGGAAGGGTAAGGGCGGTGGGAGTTTCCCTCTCCTCATTTGGAAGGGTAAGGGCGGTGGAAGCCCCTTGTCAAGAGCGGTCATCGCCAGCACGACAGTGATTCGCATCGACGAGAAGCCGGTTGATTTCAGCACGACGTGACGGGCACCGAGAAGGTCTACCGTGTCCTTGCGTGGGTCTTCCAAGTACATGGCGGTCTCTCCATGAGGACCGTGCGCGCGGGATCGAGCTTTGAGCGGGGCTCACGAGGAAAACCATAGTTGACAGCTCTTGAGACGAGGTCGTCGTCGGACAAGACGGTTAGGTTAGTGACACGACGCAGGGAGAGTCCGTAGCGAGTCATGAACCGACGGAGCCACTTGTCAGATGACATGGAGCTCTCGTGGCCTTCAGCATAGGCGAGTCCGCCGTGGGCAAGTCCGCAAGCCTTCGCCTGGATCCACTCGCGCGAGACCTTGAGCTTCAGGGTCCGTCGCTGGATGATGATCTCAAAGAGAGTGTCCTCAATCGCGTCAAGCTGGGGCTCTGCTCACCCACCACTGAGACGCATTTGCGTAGGGCTAGCTCGGCGGATCTCGTCACACTGCTTCCACCCGTACCACACCTGGACACTAAAGACAGTTCAGTCCCTCACGTCCTTGAAGTACCTGGGAGCACGGATGGGTACACTAGGGCAGTTTGCAGATCTGTGCAACGCGCCACACACTCAACTCACTGGATGATGGAAGCACCACCACTCCAGAAGTGTGCGGGTGGTGCGGACCCGTTTGTGCGGTCGTGGCGGTGGGGGTGCGGGCTGGATCGCGCCCGAGGCAGTGAACCAGGGGTGTGCACGGGTGTGCAAGGGTGCTGTTGGGGTGTGTGCGCGTCAAGTTGCGGGCACGTGCGCGTGTGCGGCGGTGGTGCGCGTGTGGTTTTAGGGATGTTTTTGCATCACTTCGGAAGTGTGCGAAAATGTTTTTGGATCCCTGCCAATCCTTTCCAAAGTGCAAAAGACTGCAAAACTCCATCACCCTTTTTCGTAAAACGTTCCGTTCATTGGTTACAATGGCGTGGTGACAACCAATTGAAACGTCGAAAAGGTCTGACGAGGAGGATGTATCCTCCAATCAGACTTGTGCAGACTTTGGGAACTTCTGATTCAGTTCCTTCTCCGACATCGAGCTCCGAGAGATCGACAGAATGCGATGGCGCTGGTCCTCCACTACAAAGACATCGGATTCCAGGCCCACTATCAAGCGCGCGCGCTCTACAGCCTGCGCGACAAGCGCTTCAACGCGTTCGTGCTGCGGTGCGACGCCGACGCGCGTGGAGCTCCTCGAGGACGCGCGCACGCATCTCCGCCAGGCGCTCAAGCTTGACGCGTCTTTCTCGCTCGTGTGGAACGCGCTCGGCGTCGTCCTGACGCACCCGCTGGCCAAACAGCTCGCGTGGGTGCGCGCCATCCAAGCGGGCAACCTGAACGCGGCGTGAGCCAACCTTGGCATGCTGTACGTGCGCCACCACCGTTCTCAGGAGGACCAGAACGCCTCCACGACGGCCGAGCTCTCGCGTAACGCGTTCCTGCACCTGCAGGCCATGAACGCGCACAACCCGACCATGTGGCTCGACTACGGCATGCTGTACCTGGCCAGCAGAACCGCAAGGGCCTGCGCCGCGCGCGCGAGGCGTTCCAGTGCGCGCTCGAGACCTCGATGGGCTGCACGGGCTCGCGCTCGCGAGCCTGGCGGGCGCTCGCGACGGAATCGGCAGCAGCAGTGAGAATGCAGAACACGACGCCGACACGCCTTCCCTCGAGCTGCTGCAGTGCTCTGGCCGTGTCGTCGTCGCACCGCGCCTCGGCGCTCAATCTCACGGATGCGGCGCTGGCCGTGCTGGCAGGCCAATCCGACGCCCCCGTCTCATCAGCATCCACGAAGTCGAGGCCGTGGAGGCTTTCCATCGTGCTGCCGGAACGCTCGACACGTTTGCGTCGACGGCCACCGCGAGCAGCCAGACCGGTTCGTCGGTCATGTCCTCACTGTCCGTTCTTCGTCAGCTCGGGCTCGTCGATTTGGCCGAGCGGTCGCGGCGTTTGCAAGCAAGACGAACGGCGGCGGCGGAGCCGCGTTTCTCGTCGGCGACGCGCAGCACGCGGCCGCGCTCAAGCCGCTGATTGCGGCGGACGCACGTGTGTTGGCGAGCGAGGCCGCGTCGCCCATGAAGCTCGTTCGCGCCGAGCCCTGCGCTGCGCGTGATCAAGACCGCCGTTCTCAGCGAGGCGTCGTCGTCGAAGCGTCAGCACCTCGCCAGCGCACTGCACCTGCTTGTGACGGGGTCCGCATCGCCGACTTCAAGCCCGCCATGGTGTCGTCGGCGGTGCTGCTGCTGCATTGGACGTGTGCGGTCGTGCGTCACCTGGACGACACCGCACAGGTCACGGCCCACGCCGTCCGTGCGCTCGAGGCTCTGCGTGCGGCGGCGAGTGACTGCGGTCACTCCGCTCTCGGAACAAGTGTGGATGTTGGACCGCTCGGAGCGTGACGTTGCAGCTCGATGCGCGCAACAATCGGGAATGCAAAGAGGATGTTTTTGTTATTTTTTAAAGGAAGAAATGCAGCTGTGCACAAAACGTCACAAGAAATGCATGATCATTGCGACTGCGTGGAACTTCTGGATTGGCCTGCATTGGGACTTCGCGGTCAGTATGAGATAATGTTTGCCGCTCACAAAGCCGTCCGCGATGTACCGATTGATGTTACGACTCCTGCACGTCATCGTCGATGCTTTGGTGATGAGAGACATGCCTAGCAATGTCAACATTTTCTCCTCTGATCGCCGCGTAGTTGATGTAGATGAACACGAGAAGCTCGACCTTGTCAACGGAAAGACCGTTGCGCTTCTTCGTGTGGATGTGGTTGAAGATGCTCCATGCGCGCTCGCTCGCGGCTGAGGATGTCGGTAGTGCAAACACGATATCTGCGATCCGGCCGAGGAGCGGAAACTCTCGCTTCACCGAGTTCCAGTAGCTCCGAGGGTTCGTGTCCTCCATCCACGACTCCTTTTCTTTCACCTCAGCAGAATCAAACAGTTGCCGCATCAGTTTACCTTCTTCGCTCGGTTTGAACAGCCCCTTGTCGAGAGCAAACTGGACGGCAGCTGCCCGAGCCTTGCGCTCGTCGTTAGGCTCGAAGTCTTGAAACTTGCATCTGGGATCGAGGTAGAACGCAATCGCCATTGCGTTCGTGTGGACGTACCGCATCGCCGCTTGATTTGCTGGCGAAAGAGAGTCTCCAGAACGCCCGGTACAATGCGTGTCGATGGTTGATAGCCAGCTGAGTAAATCGGGTCCGGGAGCTCGTCGTGGCCGTCGTCATCGGGTCCATCGGGCGCATCTTCACTTGGCAGGGCTTGGCGAGAGGTCGTGGTGTCGTTGGACCGCGCACGATAAGCTTCATGGTGCAGCAGTGACCGAAACCACGAGTACACATCAGACGCAAACTCGTTGTCCGACTCGAGCTTCCCCAGCGCATGCCTGATGGGTCAAATCAAGCGGACAACAACGCGTAGGTTCTCCCAAAAAAAACGCTATCTTCGACAATCGCCGTGATGAACTCGAGTTTCTCGCGCGACTTGGCCGTCGTTTTGTACCTCTGCCGGAGCGCAGCGTGGTCGGGAGATGTGAACAGTGCGTACAGCTCTTCACGATTGGCGAGCACATTTTCTAAGCAGTTGAAGACTGAGTACCACCGAGTCGGAACGGGCAGCGTCAGACCTCTGCGCTTTTCACCACCAGCGCGAAGCTCCTTCAGCGTAACTCGAAAGGTATCGAGTAGACCGGTGTGGTCACGGACGAACCGCGAGAGCTGGACGCAGTTGGAGTGCACCTTCTTGAGAACTTCGTGCGCGAAGAGGTTCTTCATCAGCAAGTTCAAGACGTGAGCCGCGCACCCTCCTCCGACGATTGCAAGGCTTGAAAGTCTTCCCCACACACCCGTCATTTTTCTGGCATTATCCGTGACAATGCCGACGACGCGAGCTGACGTGAGCTTCTCAATCTCCTCCACGACTTCTTTCACCTTGGCAGTCAAGTTTTCTGCTGTGTGTGCCTCGGATCCGGAAGCCCATGACGACCAGAACAGTGATGGCACCCCCGGGGCAACCACCATGAAGTTGACGATCTTCGCACCGTTCGGATCCGTCCATCCGTCTGTCACGATGGAGACAAAGGCCTGGAGGTTGATCCTGTCGATGACGCGTTGTCGCATGACTTTCGCAGCGTCTTCAAGCAGCGCTTGCGTCAGGTACTGTCGTGGCGGGACTTTCACGCTGGGCACCAGCTTGTGGATAAAATCCTTGAACGCGACCGACTCGAGGGTGGAGAAAGGTAAGGCGCACACGATGACGAGCTCGACAATCATCAGATTGAATGTCACTTGGTCGACGGCGACCGGCATCGTTGGGTCTTGTTCTGCCGTGTAGGTTGCAGGAAGATGAGGACGCGCGGGCTCGCTGGGCTGGGTGAGGTCGCTCTTGACGTCAGGCGGTACCTCCTTGCAAGCGCGAACGAGGTGCGTGGTCATGTTCCCACCCGGCTTCGGGTTGTTCAAGTTGAACGAACAGTACTTGCAAACTGCGATCCTCTCTCCGCCGACTCTGATCTCCACGAAGTGTTCCCATGTCGCGCTGTGGGGTCGGCCTTGCTTGGCAGGAGCGTAAGGTCGAATCGGCGATGGTTGCCGAGGCGTTCTGCGCGGGGCCGTTGGCGTCGATGCAGCCCGTCGGGCGGTCGTTGGCGTCGATGCAGTCCGTCGGGCATCCGCACGCGTCACGGGAGAACAGTCCTGGGCCCTACCACCAGTCGACAATCCTGGTGACGTGGCTTCTGGCGCTTGATGCAGGGCCGCTCTTGGAACCGGCGTCGTGATGGCTGCGCCATGATGGCGAGGAACTATTGGAGGGCGAGAGGGTGTGGAGACACCTCGGGTCGGCGAAACCGAAGCGCCACGTTTGCGTGGCGTGGCGCGTCGCAGCGGCGCGTGCTGATCGCCTCTGCTGTCATCAAAGCGCAGGATCCTCTGAATCGAGTAGGGATCAGCCGCCGTTGGTGAGCTCGAAGCGCGTCGGCTTTGGTCGTGAGGAGCTGGATCGCCATCGGCGGAACGACAAATCGTGACCCCAATGCGGAGCAAATCCGATCGCTCAAAATTCGCAGGCACTAGCGGCTACAGCGGACTGCTCCGCCTGACTCGGATCTCGCGGAGATACCTGCGGGGACTCGCCGTCCAAGATCACCTATGACCAGATCGCGGTCCACAAACTTTGCTTCAAGAGTGTACATTGCTGGGTCACTGACACGCGTCACAGCACGACTCTGATTGGTTTATTTGATGTGAACGCAGCCAATGAGAGTTTTGCACACTTTTGTACACTTTAGCAGACTTCTTAACACTTTGGAACACTTATGGACGTTCTGAGCATTCAGAATTCTCCCTCTCCAAAACCTTCCTTGTTGCCTTTACGGTTGGCGCACGTGCGTGGGATGTGTGCGGGTGGTGCGGGCCCGTTTGTGCGGTCGTGGCGGTGGGGGTGCGGGCTGGATCGCGCCCGAGGCAGTGAACCAGGGGTGTGCACGGGTGTGCACGGGTGTGCACGGGTGTG
>JAMFLM010000262.1:0-10762 GCA_027475705.1 Pythium catenulatum
CCGCAGCCGATCCTCATGCGCGTGGCGAGCCACTCGCGCAGCGTCATGAGCGGGCGCAGCGACAGCTTGCAGGCTGTGTGACACGACGCTCGGGGGGACCCACTTAAGCACAAGGGACCCAAGGCAGGCAGGAGGAGGACGGAACAGAGCACTACCGTATTGCGCTTGAATGATACACGAGTCTATTTCATCAGAGCTTGCTGCCATTCAGCCCCAGCAGTTTACAAGACAGGTGCTGGTCATTTCCGTCTGACTACGTTGAAGTGGTTTCTGTGTGACATGTGTCACCTGCGACGTGTGAGCAGCGCCCTCCTGGTGGACTTGATGGGTTGGGGCCAAGTGTCGCGGGCGCACGCACCACTCGGAAGCCACGCCAGCCGGTGGTGTCGCAACCCGCTGATGCTACTGAGAACCAAGAAGAGAGGAACCAACGCCGACGCGGCTGCCATCCCAGTCAGCGTCCACAAGGGGTTCTTTCATCCTGGGGATCACTGTGTCGTGGACGCCGCGCCAGGAACGCTGGCGCAGCCTGGTGTGTGCAGCTCCGTGCACCCGTAGAGACACAGGACTTGCACCACTGGTTGGCCATGGGCCATGTCACGAGGAACCGCTCCTCACAACCAGACGAAAGCTGAGACCTCGTGCAGATCGTCTGATACGTATCTGAGTCCGGGGTGTTTCACGATGCAGTCGTTCGGGTGCTTTCACTTCCGAATTTGACGACAAAGAAAGGCTTGTGGGCTGGTTTTCTCGGGAGTGAGCCAGTCAAGAACACTGTCTTTCAACCAATCAGCGGCAAGAGAACAAGGTTTTCCACCAATCACTTGTCGCGATGAACGATCCGCCGGGCGCGAAGCCGGCGGAACATGGGCCGGGCGATGGATCTGGCGGCGCGGCGGGCGCCGTCAAGTCGCCACACAGCCGTCCAGCGCGTGACACGACACGACCGTCGCGTTACGTCTTTTCGGACAGCGGCGGAGACACGAGCGATTCTGATTTCATCACGTTTCGCAGTCGAAATGCGCGGCGGAAGGAAGCCGCAGCGGCGAAAGAACAGAAACACGACGCGCAGTCCGCGAGAGCCGCGCGCGAAACACCAGCGGCCCCGAGCTCCCAGAAGTCGCGCCAGCAGCGCACTCAGGCTGAAGGCAAGAGACGAGCGCAGCCGGCCCAGGCGGGGAAGCCTAGCCTCACGGCACTCGACAGGAAGATCTTCCAACTCCGAGACTGGCTTCGCAGAGGGGGTGACACCAACATCATCATTGAGCTTTTTGCGGGCGTGCAGAGGCTGTACCGCACGCAAGAGGATGAAGCTCAGGGCCAGTTTGAACACGTCTACAACGCTGATGACAGTGTCGAGTGCACCGAACTTCATGATGTCCTCAGCAAGCTTCTTGTGGGGCGTAAGGCAACGGTGGAAGGTTTCAAGAAGTGGCTTCATGCTGCTCAGCTCAGAACGACAGGAGACCGACCTCAGACGCCGCCCAGGCGCACCGGGCCGAGCGCGCCGGCTCCAGCAAGTGCGTGGAACAGGAATGTGCCAAAAGGGTGGTTACCACGCCCGCTTACGCCCGCGGAACGCGCTTTCCTCACGCACCGCGACCCCGGTACCTCGGAACGAACCTCAGCAGAACCACTGGATGCTGTTGCGCGAACGCTGTTTCAGGCCGCGGCGGAAGCCACGCAGCAAAGCATGTTGGTAGGGCAGCTTGATGGGACCACCATCCTGCCGCCTGACATGAACTTTCGCGGATTGCTAGGAGTCATCTCTGACATCACGACGACATTCGCCGTCGAGAACGCCAAGCTTCGACGAGCAATCGCGCGCATGTGGTACGAGCAGAACACAAACCGACTGCATTTTGTGCTCAACTCAAGTGCAGACGCCCGATACTGGGCGCTCAAGTCGATCCCGATCCTGCGCCGCCCAGTGACTCTACGACGAGTGATGTGTGAAGGAGAGCCCCGTCCGGAGGAGTGCATCGACCTGTCCCTGTACCACATCACGGCGTGCAACTTAGGTGGGAACCTCACCGTAGTTGATGTGTGGCACCTCTTCACCTCGCTCCTCAAGGTCGAAGTCGTCAGCATTGACCCGATGGGGCCGGACGGAGACGGCTTCTCGGACCCGACGCAATTCAAGATCGCGCTCCGGTCGACTGGATGCCCTGCGGCTCTGCTCGACAAAACCTGCATCAAGTGGATGGACCAGGCGCTATGGATCCACCACATCCATTTCCGTGCCGCGCCGCCGTGTGTGATCTGTGCAAGCGCGCTGCATATTTCCAAGAACTGCAAAAACGGCGGCTCAGCCGTCACCGAAAACATCGTGCATGTCAACGGCGTCCGACTAGACGTCACGACTGATAGTCGCCGCCTCCAGGATGCTGCGAACCTCGAGAACGAACTGCGAGTTGCGGCAATGGAGCTAGCGGAACGAAGCGGTATGGCGGCAGAAGATCTCGATGCACCAGTGCCTGTGAACCCAGCACCGAGAGGAACAACCATCCCCAATCTTGTAGCGCCACTCAACAAAAGAGCGATGGTGGAGGAAACTGCGAGAGAAGAACAGCGCAAGCGCCGTTTTGCCTACCTTAAGTGGCGGGTGGAGGCGAGCACGTGCATGGCGAAGCCTTTTCTGCTCTGGAAGCAAGCTGTTGCTGCAGACCCTCACTTCCCGGACCGAACGCATCGCTGGCGCCTACAAGACCCGGCCATCGAGCTTGAGATGAGTGAGTTCGAGCGATATCTGCGTGCAGCTACGCCAGTTGAGGAGCTCCCGTTGAAACCACCGACCATGCGCCCGGTGTACAAGTGGGTACGCGTGGGATACTGCCGGTGGACGCGCCAACTGTCGTCGCTTCAAGCGGCCCTGGTGGAGGCGCGAGGCAACGAGCGAGCTGACTGCCGTATGTCGCTGGAACCGACGCGCGGGCCCACTACGGTGCAAGTGCCAGCCCAGCATGGAGATGCAAACCCTCACACGCAAGCGGATACATCGTCGGTGAACCCAGACGTGTGGAGTGAAGAGATGAAAGGAGAACCAGACGCTGAACCGGAAGACGAAGTGCACCTGACCGGCTCGAAACGCGACAGGTCGGAGTCCAACGACTCAGCGGACAAGCAACAAGAACAACTGCTGTTACATGCGATGCTGGAGCCAAGTCAAGTGATGGATGCAGCAATCCAATCCTTCTGTGATAGCGAGCACTCGCTGACACTGCTGTGCCCCGCGCGCAAGGTACCGTTGTGTGACCCATCCCCTTTCGCCTCGGGATCGCACACCACGGCACAGATCGTAGCGGCCTTCGAAGCCTCAGCGTCAAGAACACACGGGTTGGGAAACTGTCTCTTCGTGGCCCTCCTCGAAGGCTTGGTCAATGAGATGTGGGCGGCGTTCACCACCAAGTGCTCTGGTGTCTTCGAACAAGCGTTGAAAGATCTCAAGGAAATGATCTACCAAGCTTTTATGAAGGACGCAGTGTCGGAGGCAGAGCTCTCCTACCGGGATACGATTCATGCCCAGATCTGCGCGAACTTCAGTCGCGTGGAGGCGTACACAAGCTACATGAGCCGTATCCGTCACTCCCCCTGTGAAACTGACTCGATCGTCCCGGACGACACCTGGGGCAGCTCCGATGTCATTCGACTCTTCGTGAAAGCCGTTGGAGTTCGAGTCTACGTCATCCAGCACAACCATGACCCACGACTCTGCTGCTACCTTGTGTACGAGAGATTCACCTTCCCCAACGGCTTCCAAACAGGAATGCATCGCGCGCTTCCACTCGCTGACTGGATGCAAGACCTGTGCGCGCAGTTGCGATTGGGGGCTCGCCCGTTGCTGATCATCCACAATGACCAGCACTACGCTGCGGTTCTTTTTCCTCAAGCCACGGTGGATCGAAGACCGACCAAGCGTGCTGCACTCACGCAGCTGGCGGAAGCTTTCCCTGCGCCGAAGCTGAGCGACCCCTTCGCAGCCATCGACGCCATTGATCTGACCGACGAGGACATGGACTTGAAGGAGCCTGATCGACTGGAAGCAGAGCCGGACGGATCAGCTTCACAAGGCGGGCCTCCTCTCGAGCTCAGTCATGTGGCGAGCCTTACTAGAGTACAGATCATGCAGCACGGAGGTAGCCGTGAGGAGGAGCTGCTGGCTTTTCTGGAACCGACGGCTCTGACCCCGCTCGACCCGCCGTATCAGAAGCGGCTTGAAGAGCAACTCGCTGGGATCACGGAGGAGCAACTCTCGGATCTTGCCAAGCAGCGTGGTGACACCTCTATCGAACGGGCTCGCAGAATTATCCAAACACGACTCCATGCTGCGCTCCTTGAAGAACAGGAAGCGGCGAGTAGCTCCGGAAGAGCGGCATGTGCATCCAGTGACTCAAGTTACAAGCCTGATGAATCTGCTGCAAACTCGAGCGACTCCGAGGTGTCGAGCGAGCACGACGTCGCACTGGCAGCAGGTTTCCATGAAGCACCAGTGAACCCCGCCCGCCTTTCGGCGGCGGTGGAACTCGGCAAATTGCTAAAGGTGCAAGGCGATCCAGATGCTGCCCTTGTGACGCTGCTGGCTTCCCCACACGCTGAGGAAGTCGCTTTCCGCGATATTGAGAAATGGACGCAACTCTTCGGCAACCTCAACCACAACCTCGACTTCATGACCGCCGTATACCCTCCTCTGCGGGTGCGGTGGGGTCTCCAATTGCTTGGTGAAGTACGACTCATGGTCCTGCGCTTCGCCATCGCTAACGTACCCGATGCAGCTGGAGATTACGAGGCCCTCGCCGCGTGGGAGAGCCAATGCGCAGCAGCGAAGGGCATGGACCGACTTGCGGAGCAACGGCGGACGAATCAAGTCAACATGCTCGTGACAGGAGCCACCCCGAAGGAGCATCAAGGTTGGGTGAGCCATCTCTATGGCACCAGGACGGAGGAACTTGGTCGTACGGCGCTCGTGTGCGGTCTTCTGGCGGCGAACCCGCGCACAAATGGTGACCTCCTCCATTGGGCGGCGGTGCTGTTTGATGCGGCGTCCACGTCGGATGCCGTGCGGCGTTTCATCCTGGATGATACGCTGAACCGGGGGCTGAAGGCCTTCCTTCAGTGGGTGGAACAGCATGAGCAGGCGACGGCGATGCAGGACGGCGCATCTAGCAGGAAATGGAGTCAGCTCGGTCTCGCTCGAGATGTCCAGGCGTAATGTCACAACCAGGCAGAACGACTGTGTCTCAAGCGACACACAGAGACGGACCCTCTGCAAAGAGTTCACTGCAAGGAAACGCCCATCAAGCTGCAGCGCACGCAGCACATCCCAAGAACATTCATGAAGAAAAAAATCAAGGATTTGACAAGACAAGCAAGACGTACAAGACAAACCCGGAGCAAGATCGTGACAAGGCCGAGACACCCGACGAAGCTTTTGACAAGATCCATGAGCACCGAGTAGACAAGTCCGTCCACGAACAACGCATTCTCTTGCTCACACAGAATGTACGCGGACTGAGAACCACAAACGTGTCCAGTTGGTTCCAGTCGTTCAAAGGACGTCATCAAGGAAGACAACCGGACATCATCTTACTGCAGGAGACGCATGGTACAGCGGCCACGGTGAGAGAACTCGAGAGACAGTGGGCAGGTGTGTGGGGATTGAAGGTTGATGCAGCTGCGCCGATCAGCTTCTGGAGCACTGGGAGCCGCGCTGCCGGAGTGGCCATACTCTGCAACCCCTTCTCTACACTCAAGTGCACACCTGCTTTCGAACGGGCGTGGACAGAGCGGTTCATGGCGATCGAGTGCTCCTTTCACGCGCACAAGACCATGATCGGGAACGTCTACGTGCCAAACGCGTCGAGGCGTCTACGAGAAGAATACCTGGAGGGACTACAGCAGCTGAATCTCAAGGAATATGACGTGTGCATCGTGGGAGGCGATTGGAACTGTTCCGTGGAAGAGATCGACCGAACAAGCGACCTGAAGCACCATCACTCCCCGGCCTTGGAACGCCTTCTGCAGCAGCACCGCCTGACGGACTCGCTCAATGGATCGATCGCAGCAATCGCCACGGACAAAGACATTGTGCGCTTTCAGCTTACCCAACACACACGGTACTACGAGCGGCGGGGACGCCACGAATCTGCCCGACTAGACCGGTGGTATGTGTCAGCTGATAAAGCGGCTTGGGTACGAAACACTGTGGTCACCGACGGCACGAAGAAGAGTGATCATCTCGGTGTTCTTCTGGCGATCTCCGATCCGACGACACCTTTCTACACCAAGTCAACACGGAAGGTATACCCACCGCCGCAGTATGCTAAAAAAGGCACGCAAGAAGCCATCGTGACGCTGCTCGAGGCTGGAGTTTTGTCAGCGACCGCGATTGAGCCCATCAGGCGCCAATGGGAAGACACGAAACTCAAGCTGGTGGCCGTCATGCAGCACAGCGAGCGTGACTGCAAACGGAAATGCAAGGCGTCCTACCGGAAGAAGAAACAACAACTCCAGCGGGAAATAAGGAAGACGCGTGAGAAAGGAGGTGATCCACAGACGCTGAGACAATGTGTCGGCGATCTCACGAACCAGCTTGCACGCCTTCAAGACGACTGGCTGGCTGCCAAGACTAGAAGCAAGGCCGGAGCATGGATCACGGAAGGTCGCGAGAACTCTACGGAGTCTTTCGCACGGATAAGTACAAACCGGAGCAACGCCGTCATCGTCGCCATCAACAGCACCCCCGGCTTCCCCGTCCGCGGGCCATTGGAGATAGCGGACGCCTTCGCGGATGCGTGGATACAGCTACTGGCAGGTGAAACGATGAACCACGCGAGAAGACGCGAGTGGAACTCAGAAATCAAGGCTTTCCTGCGATACCAAGGCCCGAGACTCACGAAGGAACAACGTCATGAGCTGTCGATCCCGATCGTGGAAGCTGAGGTTCGCACTGCGATACACAGTCTACACAGATCGAAGGCACCTGGGCCGGACAGACTCTCCAACGACTTCTACAAGGACTACGTCGACTGGCTAGCCCCGATCCTGGTGGTGGTGCTGAATGAATGCTGGCAAAACGGAGCCACGCTCGAATCTGCCAACGATGCCATCATCTGCCCCATAAAGAAGCCCGGATCGGCCACGGACCCGCTCGCGTACAGGCCAATCGCCTTGCTGAACACGGACTACAAGATCTGGACAAAGATCCTCAGCAGGCGTGTGCGAGCAGTTCTCTCAGCACTCGTGCACGAAGAGCAATTCGGTTTTGTTCCAGAGCGGTCCATCCACGATGCTGTTGATATACTCGCTGCTGCCTTTGAAGATGGAGTTGAAGGAAACGACTGCAACGACCCCGCGATTGCGCTACTGCTCGACTTCGCGAAGGCGTACGACTCGCTGTCGAGGCCCTTTCTTGTGAAGGTTCTCCAGCGAATGGGATTCCCCTCTCGATTCATTCGGATGGTGAAAGCAACACATGATGCGACTACATGTCGTTTCCGAGTCAACGGCTTTCTATCGAGACCGGTGGCCATTGGCAAGGGTATTAGGCAAGGATGTCCCCTGGCTCCTCTGCTCTTTATACTTGCCATTGAACCCCTGGCTCGACAGATCCACGAAAACGCCGCCATCCATGGGATCACTCTCCGACACTCCAAGCGCGAGATCAAGGTCGCTTCCTTCGCTGACGACACGACGATCTACCTCCAACGGGCATCTGATCTGCCAGAGTGTGAACTGCTCCTGAGCCGTTTCGGCCGCCTCTCAGGCCTGTGGGTCAACGCCAAGAAATCCGTGGCGATATGGCTGGACTCAACATGCGCCCGGCACCAAGTTGGCAGATTCGCGTGTCTCAAGAATGACGAGTGGGCCCGATACCTGGGAGTCTGGTTCGGAAGGGGCGAGGCCAAAGCGCACAACTGGGCCATGGTTCTCAAAAGCGTTCGCACAAGAATGGGTATTGCCACGACGAAGATCCTCACGACTAGTCAAAGAAGCGCCTTTGCAGCAGCAATCATCGTACCCAAGATCGCCTTTGTTGCGAGACACGTTTTCCCAACAGCGAGCACATGTGCCAGACTCTCAACGGTAATCGACAACTTCATCTGGGCGGGCACACTCAACGAACACTATCGGGACAATCGAGCTGCTCTAGGAAGGGACCTCGCTGCGGCCAAGCGAACTGAAGGGGGCCTGGGAAGACCAGATCTGAAGGGCGCGTTGACATGTATGGCGACCAAAGCGGCACTACGATGGTGTTTCAGGCCGCCGTCGGTCGCAACTGATGCACAATCGGTGCTTCTCGGATCTACCAAGCGAAGGAACTTGATGGAACTCACGGCACCGACAACGGCTAGACGCGCTACTCGCTTCATCGGGAATCTGTGGACCACCGGCTTCAGCATCATTCGAGCCTACATCACGAAGGAAATCCTGGAACGGAACACGATGAGGAAACAATCCGCACAACGACACAACGACATGACACAAGGCTACGACGCAGCAAGCTTTGAGTGGGTGATGAACTCTCTCAGAGTGGATTGTAGACAGGCAGCGCGGCGCTGGAACAAGACAGCGGATGCGTGGGACCCAAGATGGATCAGCCAGTGTCCAGTCGCCCTGCTACTTCACCAAGGCTGGACAGACGTACCACTGGAACCACGCTTTCCAGCACGCTTTCTCCGTGGCATGAAGACGGTGCAAGACCTGACCAAGATCGAATGGAATGGAGTTGGACGAATCACCTTCACGCCAACAAAGCGGACCCAACGAGGATCGGTGGACTTTGCCCACTTCTGCCTCCTGCTCATCAGCATCTTCCCCGAGATGCTCTTCCCCTGGAATCCCGAGCAGGTGCTGCTGGTGCTTCCGCCGCGCTCTCCGGTACAAGACTATACCTGGCAGATACGACGACGAGATGGTGCACTGGAATACTCAGCTCAACACTGGACCCAGCCCGCCTTTTTCAAGACGATACCGCACACACAAGATCTCAGCAAATTGCACCAACTGCAGCCTAAGGACGTTCGCACGCCCACGCAAGTTCTGCTCGTGCCGAACGTGTCCAACTTCTTTTGGCCTTTTGCCCAAGTCCCCCTCCCCTCTTCCACTGAGCTGCTCACATTTGCGCGACAGAAACAGCGAGACCGCACCAAAGAAGCTGTCAAGGCGGCGCTCTCCGGATGGTCCAAGGCTACGACGATCGGCCACCTTCTTCAGAGTGTAGACTGGAAGCGGATCAGCCACCGAGCATCCGGACTCAGCGTTGGTGAAGTGGATTTCTGGAGACGACTCAGATTCCGGCGACTAAGCGTGTGGAGCCCGGCTGGAGAAGCATGCTGCGGCAACACAGCGTGTCACGGGAACATGGAGGACGCGTACGAACACATCTTCTGGACGTGCTTGGCGGCTCAAGAACTGTGGACGTGGACAACCCGGCATTGGGGAAGGCAAGATCAATTCCCGGGCAAGGAATGGTTGACGGCGATATGCACGGGGGCTATTGCAGAGATCAGATTGCCGCTTGCAGAACGGGCGATCGAACTCATGACGCGAGCAACCTCGCGACTGAGCCCAACGATGCATCTCCTCGTCCGCGATCTCGCCTACGGTGTCGCCAACAGGGCGTGGCTCGTTCAAGCAACCGCGGTGCTCAGGCTCCTATGGAGCCATCGAAATGCCCAAATCCACGAACCAGAACGCAGCAACCCAGCAACTCTCTTGAGTCGGCTAGAGAGCTACACAAGAACCCGGCTGATGATGGACAAGGAAGCCTACAAGAAGACCAACGACGGCGCCGAGCTCTACGCAGTGCAGATGCTGCTAGAAGCTCTCATTGTACAAGTTACCGACCCGATGGCACACGTCACGCGCTCACCAGACGGCCTTCGTGAGGTTTTCCTGCTCTTTTTTGACGGTGGCTCCCGCGGGAATCCGGGAGTAGGCGGGGCAGGCGCGTGCATCGTCAAAGTTACGAATCGAGCGTCTACAGTGCTTTGGGCTCAAGCGATCTATCTCCCTGATCCCTCAACAACCAACAACATTGCAGAACTGGAAGGTGCAAGAATCGGCTTACAACGACTCACGGTGCTGAAGCCCACAAGATGCGTCATCATCGGGGACAGTGCGGTGGTCATCTCACTCTTGAGACGCCACAAGATGCCCAAAGCTGCGAAACTCCGACAACTGTTCAAGCACGTACGCCGAATGGCGGACACGCTCCCAGTGCAGGAATGGCGTCATCATCTTCGAGCGCACAACACCATGGCAGACACCCTCGCCAACTACGCAATGGACAAGAAAACCTCAGTAACGCTACATCAGACCCAGCATCGCCCGCAAGCCGATGCCTACCAGGTCCTCCTCACCAGGCTGCAGAATCTCTGCCCCTGCGATATCCAGCCATGGCTGCTGAGTGCAGCAGACTGGAGACCACCGTGAGGTCTATATATCTGCATATCAGGTACTGATAGTGATTTGGGATAGACTGACAGTGGTTAATTCTAAATCTAAAACTCCCAAAACCAAACCAAACCATCGTTCGGGTGCTTTGATATCTGAGTCTGAGCCTACTGCTGTCCGGTTCCGTTTCGCCACGCACCACATGGCGCGGTCGCGGCCGCCAGCTGCGGGCGCGGGCGCGCGTAACTCTTCGTTTGGGTATGCCGTAGAGTCCATCACGCCGTCGAGCCAAGCGTCCGCAGCCGCCAGCTGGCGCCGCTG
This sequence comes from Pythium catenulatum, assembly GCA_027475705.1. Lineage (NCBI taxonomy): Eukaryota > Oomycota > Peronosporomycetes > Pythiales > Pythiaceae > Pythium > Pythium catenulatum. The sequence continues at coordinate 10,717 of JAMFLM010000262.1, forward strand.
ACTCGCGCGAGCCGAAAGCCCGGCCTCTCCACCCATGGACGGCGGG
>JAMFLM010000263.1:0-10752 GCA_027475705.1 Pythium catenulatum
AGTTTCATTATTCCTTTTTGCGCTTCACTGTCATGACGAGGGGCGATGTTTGGGCGAGGTCTTGAGAGGTTAGAAACGCCTTCATCGCAGTGGTGTCGCGAGCTTGATGCAAACCTTAGCACGGCTGCGCATTCATGTGTCGAATCTTCTTCTTCACGTTGTAGAGAACATGAAAAAAGCACTCAGCACAGTCGCACCTGCCAGCTCCGGAATACCTTGAATGGCGTTGTACTGTGCGTCTTCAGCGGCACCCATCACCAACGGTATCTTCAGGACGCGCACGCCGATCTCGCGAAATCGCATCATCAATGCACTGAAGCACCTGATGTAGTCGAGAGTTGTTCTTCGGCTGACCACGAAAATGGCCGCAAGCTGGTAGCTCCGGGCATGATCAGTACATCCGCAGGCAATGACGGGGTAGCCGAGTTCGCTGAGCTTGAACGTCGCATCGGCGTGGTATATTGCAGGCTGTCTTCCAGACATGAACTTGGCACAGTTCTCTAGCAGCGCAGTCGTCGTCAAGCCGAGTATGAGGGGATCTTCGTCGTCGCCGGTGTCGTCGACGTGGGCGTCATCATCCAGCAGTGGTCCGAAGAGAGTCACCTTCTTCGGGTCGAGACCGGGATGGTAGGTCCACTCGCATACGACAGCCTCCACAACAGCAAGGGAGTTCTTCGTACCCTGACGACTTCGCAGATACTTGAGCGCGTTCGCGATCTGCTTTACCGTCGGCCACCTTCCGCTCGGGCAGCTGAAGCGTGGATCGTTTTCATCTTGATGAGGATGTTCCGGGGTGCTGAGTCTTCTCTGTCTTCTTCGATGATGAACTCTCTCATCGCGTCGGTCAGCTGGGGAGGGGCTACGATCGAGCACTCACGCGACCCACTCATGTGAGGCCTGTTGTTGGTGAACGTGCGGTAGTAGTCGAAGACAGTGCAGTGGAACACCTTCCAGACGGCCGGAAAACACGTCTTCCTCCCCCCCCCCCTTCGACACGACGATCGGGGTTTCTGCTTCGACCAGAGAAGATTCCGGGTCTTCTTTTGTCTCCTCGACTGCATGCAACTGCTGTTGTTGCGTCTTCACGGCATCGTCGATGCAGTCCAGACTGCCGCATTCGAGACACCGAACGATCATAGTGTGCAGGCCGTTGGATATAATTCACGTCGACTTCTTCAACGTGCTGTACACATGGAAGCAGCCATCCGGCCATCACGAAGCTCGTCGTAGGTCTCGTCTGTGAGACAGGCCGCGACCTCAGTCCACTGCATACTTTTTCCCGTTCGCGATGGAGGTGTGATGCTTGAAGGTCGAAGCGTCGAGATTGACCTGTCTGGTGAATGGCGTGGCAAATGCTTGGTTCACGTTCGACCTAAAGTAGTATAGACACACCACATTTTGTGGACTAGAAGAGTGTCAACCACGCTATCTGATGGAGGGTCCTGAATGGCACTCCCGTCATGTAAACCACACCAAAAATGTGCTGAGCAGCCATTCCTCGTGTGCTGTCAACCAAAACCGTGAGGTGCGGTGTGCTGAAGATCCATATGTTGTGCCGCCACCCCAAAAACGTGTGCTGGTTTTCTTTTATGTATGTGCCACTACACCACTCTCCCTTAAATCATCACAATCAACGATCAAAGAAGAACGTCGTAATCTGCTTGGTTTAGAGGTGTCCAGCTTTGGTCCTCCACGTCGACCCGCAGCACGTGGTCATGGCATAGGCTGAAGAAAAAGGCGCAAACATCTGTCCAAGGCCACTATTGGCCGTTGAGCAGTTTCATACAGAAGTACCGCTTTGCCAGTATCAACATAAAATAATGACAGCAGTCGATGACAGGCTGATGTGTGAGGCCAGAAGTGTGTTTGGAGCTAGGACTGCCGGTGGACTACACAGTGACATTCCTCGCTTTGGTCTCCCGCAACCACTTCCGAGTGCTCTGCAACAAAGTCCGAGTTCTGCACCCTGCTGTTCGACTCTCAGGCCGAACGGTACTTGCACTTCGACATGCTTTCGTTGACCGAGGACTTAGTGTTTCCCAGATGCGCCGCGCGCTGATGACGTTTTTCCGCCGCGTGGGCGGTCAGATTAGTGAAGCGCAAGTCGAAGCTGCCTTCCCGCCGCCTCGCTTCCGGGCAGGGCCTGCTCCGCGCGACGCGGCCGAGGCGCCAGTTCAGCCCCCACCGCCGGTTCAGACTCGACTTGAACCACGTGCTGCTGCGGAAGTTTGGGCTTTGGTCCCTCAGCCACGAGCTCAGCGTGTTCGAGCTGCAGCGCCAGCTCCGCCCCGGCCGAACGTTCCGGTGGCACTACGCGCCGCTGCAGAGGACATCTGTATCGTGCGTCCACGTCCTGATCCTGGTCGCCGTTGACGGCATCATCTTCATCTTCGTCGCTGGAGCCGGTGAGGTCGATCACGACCTCTTGCTCAGCCGTTCGACGCGGGGCGGCACTGGCGATGTTGGCGGGAGACGCGAAGCGCGACACCGTGGGTATCGACGCTGGCGTTGTCGACTCTGATGACGACATGGACGCCGACGACGACTTCGTCGACATGGACGCCGATGACGACTTTGTTGACTCGGACGCTGGCGAAAGCGACGATGAAGAAGTCCTATATCCATACACACGCATCAGTGCGGTGCGCTACCGCAACGGCGTCCGCCAGGCTCATGTGCATTGGCGGGCGTCATGGGAAGATGTGCGCAACCTTGAGCCCGGCGATCGCATCGCAATGGAGGCGCGCGAGCGTCGCGAGAGGGCACAGCGTCGTAACTAGATCACCATTAGTAGAGAGCGTGTCGGATGAAGCAGCGCTCGAAATGAATGCACTTTTCGATTACACTTGACACCTAGATGTTACGCGTACGGTTGGTCCCATCGCAATCACGCGGCAGACAGAAGTCGTGCCGGTGTGAAGTGGGTCGCGCGTACAGCAGAGCCTCGTCGTGCTGGCATAGGCGCAAAGTCGACTGCACAACCGACTCTTGTCTTCTTGGCATGCGTCAGACTCCATCGCTCGACAAGGATGTCGGCATGGTGGACCACGAAAAGAGCTGATGGGACGCGGGCAGTAGCAAACTCCTACTTGCCACGCTTCACTACGTCTACCTACAGAGCTAAAAAAAGAAAAAGAAATCAACTCGGGAAAGGCATTCATCGATGGATCCATCCCGACCAAATAAAAAGTTACATACCAGGGACCCGGCGCAACCATGCTGGCGCCGGCGCCGCCATTTCGCTGCTGCTGCTATGGCCGTCTCGGTCACGGCGCTGGCGCCGCCGCACTGCCGCTGCTGTTGCTGGTCCTCGTGAGAACAGAACTGCTCTTGATGCCACTAACAACTAGTGACCACTAGCGACGGCGCGCTGGACGGCTGGCGCGGTCGCCAATTGTGGTCGTGTGCACAAACAGTTAGGAACTCAGTCCACACACTCTCTCTCCCACTGACACAGAAAACATACTACCCTTTGGTGTGCTGGGCAGCCGTTGGCAGTGGGCTGTGCAGTCATTTTGTGTGTGCCACTGCCTTTTTGTCTGATTTGAGGCCATGGAGATGAATGATAGCATCTATTATGGGTGTATCTACCTCTATGAATTATTGAAAAAACTCACATAAGCTTGTAGATGAGACTTATTGAGTTATATCGTGAAAACTTGCGTGTAATGCACTTTATCACCTGTAGCAACGCGTACGAGAAGAGAAGAATTCCTTCGGGTTCGGGTATCCAGTGAACTCCACAGGCGGCCTTGCTCTGACAACTGGTGATATTGTTGACCCGTTTGTTGGTGCTAGATCCACTCGGCCCGCGTCTTCGTCACTCGGTCCACATTTTCATCACATCTGATTGCAAGGAGATCGAGAGCATCATCCGTGCGACGTGCCGCCAGTTTCAGACGGGCACAGGCACCGCACCCGTGGTGACATACGTGGTGGTAGATAACGATGTTGCGGAACGGAATGTCCTAGAGGCGTTCATCGTTCATGAGCTCAACCCGACCTTCTAGATGAGTTGTATCACGGCATGTGGTACGTCAAGCAGTAAGTCGTCGGTGTGTCGGCCGCTTCTCAAACTTCTTCTTCAAGCACGTCTGTCGAATTCAGTGCACACGGACACCACAGGACCTGCATAATCGCGTTGTCGGGGCGTTTGATGCGTGGCAAGCCCGGCCCGGCTGTACAGGTTTGTGCGGAAGTTCACGAAGTCGTGCTTGGCAGAGCACTTCTCATTGTGACAGTGCCTTGCTTCGCCTCCAACGTTTGCTAAGACTAGCTACCCAGAAGAACAATTCAACAAGCGAGTCCTGCGATATCACCCGCCGTGCACGTCGACATGATTGTTCAGGCGATCATGCCCGACGCCGATGAGACTCAACAGATGCATCGAGCTGCCTCTTCATCTTCTCGATGGCGCAGTCCCCGATGATGTATCTGCCGGATGCGTCACCACCGGCATCTCCGTCGCTGTCCCCAAGGCTGACTGCGCGTCGTCTTCTGGTGCTCGCCTCATCGCCGCCCGTCGAGATATCCACCGCGCGCAAGTCACAAGCTTTGCAGCCGACTCCTTGGTCACCTACTCTATCACTATCTGCTCCGGCGCTGCCAACCCTAGCGCAACTGTGCCACGGACACAGGAAGCCGGGTTATGTCGTCACAGAAGCACCTTGCTCTGTTGCTGACTTGGCTGCTGGTTGGACACAGGTCTACCTACGACCAGGCTCACGGGACCTCTCCACCGTTCGGCAGCGGCTGTCCATGTCAACGCCGTCGCCTAGTCATCCAGACACTTTCACTCGAGCATCTCGCGGGCATGGGTAGTGTGTTGCCACCACATGAGTCTTTCCCCCAGGTTTTTGGCTGCCGATGACGCCACCAACATCGTGCAGATCGGTGAATTTGTGGTGCACTTGTGGTGGCGAGGCATGAATCAGCAAGCGCGCGGGAACACACATCTCACTTTCACTTGTAAGCTCGCAGCCGTTCCATCGTCTCGACCTCGCTTTGACTCAACGCCGGCCACGCCCTTCACGTGTGTGGCATTGCACGCTACTGCTCGCATATTTGCAAGAAGATGTCTATCACACCGCATCTGCTCTGTGTGATTCATGGTCGCAGCGCTCTCATCTCCCACTAGTAGCCCTTGTGGGGGTGAACTGGCGCTTGCTACTTCTTCCTGCAGCGCCGCTTGGACTACTTGTACGATGGAAAGCAGCCCTAGTTCTGCATCCTTCGGTTGTGGGATGTGGCTGTCTTCAACGACGCAGGATATTGATGCAATGACCGACTGGCAATGGTCGTTGGCATTCGTCTCAGCAGCGCGAAGAACAACCAATTCGGTCGAGAGGAGTGGCGTTTCTAGCAGACCAGCGAAGACCAAGAGCTCAGCGGGTGGTTAGGTATTTGCACAAGGCGGCGCACCGGCTGTGTGTGAGAGCCGATGGATCAGCGCTTCACGCGGCCGCGGGTTGCGGCGTCACCGCATCGTAGATCAACAGTGTCCTCAGGGACGCGGCACGGGTCGCGGGGTCATCGCATCGGAGATAAACGGAGTCCTCAGGGACGCGGCACGGGTCCTGGGTCTTAACCACCTCTCTTTTCGACACATTCGATTCGAATCAGAGGTGCTAAGTGGCTACTCAACGTCGGCGCAGACCGCCTCATCATCAAGATCTTTGGGCGCTGGATGTTCAACGTCTTTGGGGAGTACCCGGTCCTCGACCACCGTGGCACATAGGGAGCTCAAACCATGCCGTGATCGTTCGAGAGAGAACGGGCTCGACCAGCGGAAGGAGCCTGCTTTGACCCCGCCGTCGGCATGCGAGCCGGTACTGCGAACGGTTGCTTCACTCGGAATTGCACAGCTCGACTGCACTACTTTGAGCCCGGTGCTCATCCCAATTCACCGGATTGGTTGCCGTCTGTTGATTGCCAATCACGCCCGGCCACCTATCCAAGTATAGCAACAAGTCACAGAATAAGGCTCAGCATGCAGACAGATAAACACCGGAGCAGGAACTACTCTCTAAGACCCGAGGGCGGCTCGGACGTTCAAGATGAAGACTTAACACGTCGCGGCCCCGGCGGCCGGACTCGGTGGTGCGGTGTTAGCGGCGCGTCCCCGGCGGCACGGCTTTGGCGGCACAACCAGTGGCGCGCCCCAGCGGCGAGTGTATGGCTGCTCCAGCGCAAGGCCGCGTCAACACGACTCCGCTGAGGCCCGAGGGGCAAGGTTCGGACTATGGACAGTGACCTGTAGGACACCGTCTACCGCAACGCAGACCAAGACAGACTCGGCTACAAGTGAGAAGTACCAGCGCGCTGAAGGAGGCGAGAAGACTCTGGGATTATCACTGATCAGCGACGAAGAAGCGGTTAGGTGAACCTTTGCGCTTTCTAGGAAGAAAAGCGACAAATTGTCGGGTACTCCACGGAACAACACTAGGTGTGGGCAGTCGAGAAAACACCCCAGCGCCACATCTTCAAGACCGTGCCCGTCTTGGGCGTCGACTAGGCGCGCGTCAACTTCGCCGCACCATCGAACTTGCCTCCAACGTGAGCCCCTCGACTCCCCCATTCGTTCCTACCGATGCGTTTCCATAAATAATGCACGAACTCATTTGTTTGTCATGCACCTATGTGCGAAAGCGTTTCGATAGCTGTGAAAGCACGCAGACCTCTCTGGCGATTGCGCTGTGCCAAAATTGCTCTGCCGGACCAGTCATGTGGTCGGCCCGATCTTGACGGAGCCACGCTCGCTCATAGCCGTACATATTCACATCGCTTACGGTTTTCGGGTGCGTCGTCCACTTCCCTGGGGGGGGGGGGGGGGGGGGGGAGTTTTCAAGATACGTCGCAAGTTTGTGGGCGGAGGAGGCCAAGATGCACCATATGCGATATCCATTCCCCAACCCGTTTTGCGTGGAGTCCGAGAGTCTTAAGCATTTCTCCGAGAATATCGCGCAAACGCCCGAGTTTCGCGCTGCTATCTCCGAGCTTTCTATATAGGAGAACGTGCAGAAGGAGCCCGAAATTCGATGCCACACACACGTTGCTCCATTGAAGGTATGGCCGATACATCGGTGGTGTTGATTTCGACTCATTGCTAGGTGGATCGAATCTCGCAAAGAACCTCTAAATGCTGTCAACAACTGGAGAAGCAATCGTACGTGGCGTCTTGCCGGACAGACTACCAGAAACCGCGCGAGCGTCAGAGCGAGTCACACATGGGTGTTCTAAATCAAAACTTCCAGAGTCAACCTGCGCTGACCTTGTGGCGCTAAGACAGCACGGAGAAGCACGCCCACCTGCCTCGGCAAACCACAGCGTTGATGCGAACAAATTTGATGGTGGTAGCAGCAGTACAAGCGATAGCAGTAAGTTCGAAGGCCATTGGATTTACATATCTTGCGTCAGAGTTTTGGGAAGGAATGCATCCGACCGCGAACACGATCGCGGCACGTCGTGCGCATAGTCACGGACGTGGAAGCACTACGACCAACCGATCTCATCTTGAATTTGGAATTAGCTCAGTTTGAAATGCAGCAGCACCAGCAGATCCAGCACCTGACCGCACTCAAAGTCTCTCCAACAGAAACTGCATTTTGAGTGAATAGATGCGCTTTGTTTTACAGTTACTGGGCTGCCAAGCAATATTTTTTGCCTCTAAGTTGGTGTCTGTTGTTGCCTTCACATATTCATGCAAGCCAAACAATGGATTTTCTTCACGCCAGGCCGCGCACCGTCTTGCTCGCGTCGACCTCCGCTATACCATGGAAATGGAAGGTACGCGCCGTAAAATCGGCCAGTTTGCCCGCTGCCCTCCCCCCTTCCTCCCAACACGACCGCGTCAACCACATCTTCGAACGCACGCATGCCGCCTTCCGTTGCCGTGCCACGGTGGTGATTGCAAAGATGAGCTAATGTATCGAGTTCGGTGGCTGGCCAACCACCCGCTGGGCCATTTTCCCAGGGAGATCCGCACCAGTTTCGGTGCACGACACCACCGAGTGGGAGAGGGCTTCCGATGCAAAACCGGTGCACCGTTTAGAAACCACCGGTGCTCTACACGACGAGCTTGTCAACATTCAAACATCCAGTGCGCTACCCGTGGTGGTATCCGACGATGCCGCGCGACCGTTCCACCAGGTCCAGGATCATGCGCTTCAAAACTTCAACACGCGAATATCCCCCACGACCTCGTCGTTGCTGAGCTTCTACTACGCCGTGTGCTCGGCGCGGCGCCGTAACATACTCGTCGGCGAGCCAATGAACCGCCTGGCGGAACATGCACTGAAGATGCGGCTCACTAAGTCAAATTTGTCGATTCGTTCTACGCCCAGACGCTGCATACCAACCCGGAGTCCGACGAGCCTTGGGTCTAGGGCAGCGACTCGCACCACCAACCGCAGCAGCTCAGGTGCGGACGCCAGGTGTCAATAGCATTCGCACTGTGATACCCGTAGTCGTCCGCAACCGCATCCCGATGTGTCGCAACGACCGCACCTTGTGCCCTCGCTTCCAGGTAGCGAAAGACTGCGACTTCCCTCGGTGCCCACACGTGCACGAGTTCTAGGTCGTGCCTGACGTCGTGCGCTGCTTGACGAGGTGGGGGTAGACATCGGTCCAGCTCCAGCCCATTACCCTCTGATAATGCCTCAGTAGTTTGACTAAGTCTACCCGAATCTTTACTTGTGAAAGTGGTTTGGAGCCTCCTCCCTCGCCGCGAGCACGTGGCCTGGTCGGCACGTGCACGCTTAAGAACGTGCTCACTCCATCCACTCGCGCCGTGGAGACAGACCATGGGGTTGGTCTCCGTCCTCTGTTTGCAACCGTTGATGGCGGCAACCACTGCGAGTCGCATTGCTTCGCCTTTGGGCGTTGCGTCTAGGAAGGCAACGGCCGGCTGGTGAACAACATCATGGAGGTACGGGGCCTTCTGGAGTGCCTTGGGTGTGTCCGATCAGCACGGCGACACCACCGTGTCACAGTCTTTGGCGATTCTGTCCTCCTCATCCAACAGGCGCGCCGCCTGCACACGTGCAGGGCCCGTCACTTACAACCGTGGATCGAACGCATTCGAGCCCATGGCTCGTCGACCACACATTTTTCTCCTCCAGCACGCCAGACATGATCTGGCAGACGCACTGTGCAACTGGATGAAGCACGCGGTCGGCTCAAGCATCGCATCTCAACGAGGGTGATCCACGAGACGGTGCCCGCTCCCATACTAGGGGCCTTAGGTGTCTTTTGCCAGCACACCTTCCCCGTCCTTCTCCGGCCGTTCCGGAGCCGACGAAAACCGCGTGTTCCATACAGCCAAGCTGTCGTTCGTGCTCCACGAGCTCCACACGCCCCCCCCCCCCCCCCCCCCACACACACACACACACACACAGCGGCGACACCAGAGCACGAGCAATCCATCCAGCGCCATGGCGACAGACCCCCCGCCACCGTCAATACGGACGCGTGCCTGCTCCTGCGGCTCGCGCAGTTCGATGATCAGTCTGACCGGCGTTGCGTTATCGCCGGGGTGGACAGATACGTTATCACGGCCGTCTTCGACGCTTTCTACCACCTTGCGGTTGCGTTTGACATTCCATTCTGAACAACATCGTCGCAGCGACACAAGGACTCATGCGAATTGCTGTGCCAAAAAGTACACTGGGTCTCCATGGGCGCGACTTCCCATACTGGGAGAAGTTCTACCTCGAGTTCGGGTTCCCCGTCTGGATCAACGAGTCGCCCACGGCACACCAAAATGGGATGGTCGGGCTTTACGCGGGACTGTGCGTCTCAGAGGGACATAACAAGTAGAAGGGCGGTGGCAAGTACCAGACCTTCGACTGAAGCTCGTCTTCGCCCACAAGGCCGTGCGGAGCACCAGGCTGAATTATCGTGATCCGGAATTTGAGCTCGTTACTCAAGGATATCAACGCACCGAGAGTGAGGTGGGTCAGAAGCAGCCGTATGCTACACCTACGTAGCTCACGATACGAGAACGCTTGATCAGACAAGGCCAGGAAGATCGCCTCCTGTGGGGATTCATTGTGCTTGTCTTCTTCACTCAACAAGGAACTGTGTCCAAGCGCAGCATAGGACTGACTGCTTGCAAGTTCCAGTAGATTGGGGAAGGGAAAGACCCGGAATGTACTCTACCTCAATCTCGAAGACCAACATCATCAAAAAGTCAACAGTGGGTGAGAAGATCAAGGACACATGGGCTTGGTCCCAAAGACTACTCGCGTTACGGCGGAGTTTATGCTCTCCAGGCAACCAGCACGAGTGATCTGGTCATCCGGCGCATGCTAATAGGGTCAAGTTGGTGTTTCTCGGTCTACGCTCGACTAAGCCCCGGTATCCTACGCGACGCAGCAAGTTGCATGATCAAGACCCCACGTGACAGTTTCCTGAGCCATCCTTCGCGCCACCAGGGAGGAGGGGATGGGGGGAGGCAATACTGTACTGCGAAAAGAGATTTCCCAGATTGGGACGCAATGAGGCTTTTGTTTGGATGACACAGTAGCTGCATTCCACCACTACACTGCCGGCCATAATGATATGCACACCCTGTTTTTTGCCCATAGCTTTTGAACGGCTGAGAGCCTGGGCGTGCTGTTTGGATATGACACTCCAATCATCACGCCTTATGACATATCAAAACAACGCACACGGAATCGCAACGTGGAGGAACGCGGCCACACAAAAAGAGGTTTTGGTCCGCGGACAGAAAAGATAAGAACACCACAGTAT
>JAMFLM010000264.1:0-10748 GCA_027475705.1 Pythium catenulatum
AGAGAGAGAGAGAGAGAGAGAGAGAGAGAGAGAGAGAGAGAGAGAGAGAGAGAGAGAGAGAGAGAGAGAGAGAGAGAGAGAGAGAGAGAGAGAGAGAGGCGTACTCGGAGGATTGCTCGATCGACCGTATGCGAGGGAGTGGGCACGGGGCTGGTGGAGAGACACAGCCGCATGGGAGAGTGGGAATGGTAGAATTGCGGAGTCTTGGTCGAGAATCGAGAAGAATGGAGAGCGAACAAGAGCAAGAGGATGCTGGTAGCACGGATGGGAGTGTGGGTGGAGATGGGGATTATGGGTGCTCTCACCACCACAGCCGTCGCAGCCTCAAAGTCGCAAACGGTCTGCTTTGGTGAGAGGCGCGATCCGCAGGCGTCAGCCATACCACAGAATGTTCCAGTAGTCGTCGTGACTCTAGGTCGCGAGGACGAGAACGACAGGCACGAAGAGCTCGGAACCACGGTCGTAGACTACGAAGACGTTGTACTGCTTGAAGTGGGCCGGAACATGGCGGAACATGCCATCGACGAATAATGGCACGCTGGCGTACCAGAGCAGATAGATGTTGGTAGGATACGCCCACGTGATCAGACGCTGCTTTGTTTGAAATGGCAGCTCTTGGCGGCATCGTTCTCCCTCCGTAAGGCACTGCTTCGTTTGAAAGGGCAGCTCTTGGCGGCATCGTTCTCTCTCCGTACCTTGGTGACGTCGTATCCGCACGCGTAGTTCACCCAACTCTCGCGTAGCCACCGCTCGTACGGGCAGCAGCGCATGCACTGCTTGGGCGCTGCAGGCTGCAACAGTTGACTCGCTGCACCGCCCGCGCACGCGAGCGGATTTGTCGTGGCCAAACGTGCCCATCGCGTTGGCGGTTTGATGATCTCATGGCGCCTAATCACGCAGTCTCTCACCGCAACGAATGGAAGTAACGTGTGATGATTGCATCGCCTTAGGTACACAAAACAAGTACCCCTTCACTAACTGGACATTATCAGATATGGAGGTTCCGATTGCGCATAAGAGCTCCTTGCAAGCGAGCATGGACATGGTTCAAGCGGGAATATTTTTCATAGCCCCCCCCCCCCACTAAAGCCTATTCTGCCTCAACCCCCCGCGAAACTTAATCACAATTCCCTAACCCGTACCCAACCCAAGAATCATTTGCAAATCAGTACCGAGATAGCCACCTATCACCACTCAGCTTGCAAAGCAGTCCCCACCATCCATTCGATGGCTCAGCACCCGTTCGACGCCTGTACGAGCATTCGTCTGTCGGATCGTTTGCCACATCCAATCTCATCAATGGTAAAAGGGGCCATAGTTACGTGCTCGACGTGCACCAGGGCATTTACGGCTCGCAACCTCGCCCGACACAGGCGCAGTCGGCGATGCGTAGCACCGGACTGCGAGGCGACAATCCTCGCTGAGCGCGTGGACCAACGCAGGGCTCGCGATCGCGAGTATCAGCGAGCCCGTCGCGAGGATGGCGGAGATGCGCGCGGATGTCGTCGTCGTCGTCGAGGACGCAGCGACCAGAAAACTGTCAGCACCTGCGCACCCCACCATCCAGCCGGAGAACTGTGCAATTTGCCAGTACTCGGTGACGTCACTCGTCCGGGCTAACGGCAAGTGCGCGCACCTGTATTGCCAGGTGTGCATGGATGAGCTGGTCACGCGTGCTTTGCGCCAGCATCGCCACCCAAAATGCCCGGTGTGCCGAGTGTTCATGACGTTTGGAGCATAAATTGAACTCGATCAAATACATTGATGGTAGGGTTGAACGCGTGTACTGTTTTAAGTGGCATAACATGTCGAAGTTATGACAGCCATGTTATTGATGCATGCATTGTACCTGCTAGTGATACAAACACCTCGAAAACGACTGAAGAAATCTCTGAAACTGAACAGGGTATACAGCAGGGTATCCAGCACTTCAACATGGCGATGGATACACGAGAGCAGCTTTCTCATGTGAAATAGTAAGCTTCGACCACGTATGGTCTGCAGAAATGCAATCGGTCTTCCATGCTCAGTATAGGGCGATGCAGAGAGAAGTTTGACTAGGAATCTGTATGATCCAGTCCTTCTTTATCGTACGACCTTGATTCGAGTGGATCCTCTCCTAATCGAGCGATTTTGTGTACAAAGTCACTTTAAAATTGTGTTGAGGCTCTCATCTGCATCGGCCAATACTGAGAAAAGTGTCAATCCTCAAACTTGTGCGATTCCGTGGCATCGTTGATTCAAATACCGATTTTTTTCCTTGTAACCGACACTGATATGCCAAACCCTTCCCCCTCATGGATTTCTGATCTGCATGAAATTCATGAAAATCAAAAAAGAAAAAATGAAATTGTGTTAAAGATCAAACTCAGCATCACTCTCAACCTCGCCAATCTCTTCACCCAACTGCCCGAGCTCTTGGAGCCGTGCGATGACGTCACTGGCATCGACCGATATGCCAGTCCTCTTGTATCCCAACTGGATGTTGTTCTTCTTTCAACAGCTGATGTCTTCCATTCTTGGCGCCTTCATCTTGAACGTTCCTCCCTTGTGGTTCGAGACTTGTTGCGGGAGGCTGTCTACCCACTCGCTTCTCACGTAGTCCTTAAAAGGACGCATCCATGAGACATCCGCCGGCTGACAGACGGACGTCAAACCGGGAGGCACCGGCATCAAATGCACGTTCAGGCTCTTGGCGTGCTCACGGACCATCGGTCCAATGCCCCGAGAACTCATCGAGGAGCAAAAGCACCGGCTTCTGCATGTCCTCTCGCGCACCGAAATGTTCGGTGAGAAAGTCGCGATGTAGGTACTCGTTCCACCATCCTGTTGGATTGGTGGTGATGTGGAGGGCGTGCTGCTCCTCCAAGCGCGTCACACGCGGCCAGAGGTATCGGCCAAAGCCGTGGCGCTCGACCAAGTTCGCGACCTGAACATGCATGAGGTTGGATGGGCGGTTCTTCATGACAACAGTGGGGTTGAACTTGCGCCCTTCGGAGTCAGTAAGCAGCATGACCGTGCAGCGCATTTTCTCCTTCCTACAGCACTGGACCCACATAGTCTTACTTCCGCGCCGATCGATCGTTCGCTTTGGAATATATTCGAAAAATACAGCTGCATGCAATGGCAAAATTAGAACATTAATTGCACACGCTAACTGAACGCATTCTCTTACCAGTTTGATCGGCATTGTAGACGACACTGACTCCCAATTCTTCCATTTTCCAGCGCACTTTCTCCCGAACTCGGCCGCGAGGCGCTGCGCTTCTTCTGGCTTGATGTGTCCTTGTCGCGTGCGGGCGCGTATCGCGAGGCGATGGCGACGGAGAAAGCGACGGGGCCGGTCGGAAGAGGCCTTGAAGGTGGTCTTGCCCGCCTCGACCGCCACTTTGCGGGCGTGAATCGCCAGCATGAGCGTGGAAATGAGGACTCCTTCGCCGGGCAAGCGGTTGACCCAACCAACAATTTTTGGCTCAACCTCATCAGACAGTTTCTTACCCGATCCGAGCGGTCGGCATTTTCTTGTCCATGATGTCTACGCACGGGAAGTCGCTGCGACGATTGTTTTCTTGTTTTTTCGCCAGGCATAGAGATTCTTACGTTGTGAATCGTACGCCACGCCGGACAGGTCGGGGTAGAGCTTCGTCATCGTTTCCGCCATGCTACCGCATCTCTCCCAGTACTGGAGAATCTCCAGCTTCTTGGCGACCGCCGTCGTCTTCCGCTTCTTTGGTGGCATCTCGGAACTGTTGCTCAGCACACCCAAAGGAGCGTTCCGGTCGCAGCCTCACAGCCATCCAAAATTTTCCGAGTGTCGGCTATAAGCGACAAAATCAGGTGAATCAGATTTGCGCGCTTTGATTGGATGAGAAGCCAGTGTCGGTTATATGACTTGTCTGTTGTCGGAAAAAAGTCGGTACATATATATTGTTTAGTTGGAGTCATTAGATTCCAGCGACTTCGATGAGCTCTGAATCGACCGACATTGGTAGAAGGGAAATGCATGTGATTGTGTTGTGTATCTGTTGGTAAGTAAAATCATGCACGCGTGTAGATTACAACATCGAATCAGTTTCGAAGATGCGCCCGAGATCCCAGAGAGACTCGACCGGATTTTCATCGTTGTAGGCCTGAGCACACGAGCAAGCGTCCTCTGGAAGCCTGGCGATCATCTCGGCAGTCACGTTCTTTGATCCTTCTTGAAACGTTGTCGCAGCTTCTCTCACCGCACGCGCAATTGCCGAGGCCCTTTCTCTTGCCTCGCGGAGTGCACGTCGTCTGTCACAGGTTCAGATGTTGCGGTCCCGCTCACTGCATTGTGAACAGACAACAGGCGAGTCCGCGACAGCAACCTCCCCGCGACCACGAAACCGTACCGTTCTTGGCCTCCCTGACGAACGGTAGACGGGAGGTGGATTGCTCGTCAATTCGCTGAGGCACTCAGTCACATCAACCGGCGTAATGTATGCTTGGAGCGCCGCCTGTACCGTGTTATTCTTGAACTTGGGGACACGAACAGCTGGAGCGGGAGACGTTCGTGCCGGCAAACGGCTGTAGCGTCGACGCACGGGTATTGATTTTCGTGCCAGACGTTGCACGAGCAAGTACATTATTGAAGATCCACCACCCGAAACGTATCATCCTTGCGCTGAACCTCGAACAGTGTCGTTCCCCGGTGCAACCGAATGCTTCTTGGCTCGGGTGTTGTTCTTCTTCAGGTCCGTCTCCACACTGGCGACGAATTCGTTATCCCTGACCGACTTGAACATCTTGTGCAGCATCCCCATCCTATCCACCGTGGGTCTTGCGACCTGCACAAGCACTGCAAAATGCGCAAAGCTGCGTTCGTGCTCGATCCAGCTGTTTCGTGGACTCGGCGACCTTGGACGTAACGATCCCGTACCGGGGAACAGATAAGCGAGCTGTGACCCACTTGGATAAGTCTGTGTCGATGAGGTAGTCCGGTACGTCTTCGTGGAGCTCGTGGATAAGCACCAGGCATTCTGTCACTTCGTCAGAGGTGGCGGCTGTGGCCAAAGCGTGAATCTCCTTGCTCAGGCTGATGTGGAACTGGCTCTGGACGTTGCACTTGATGCGAACCGAACAGAGGGCATGATGCGCGTGAGGCAATTGCTGAGCGAGAGCCGGCACGATCGCTTCCAGTGACTAACTGGTTGATCGACGACACGTAAAGGAGCGCCTCGACGAGGGCTTCCATAAACCAGTCCCAATCGGTCCCGTTTTCTTCACGGCTGGCAATGCCGAACCAGCGATGAGGATGTCAAAGTTGCCAGTGATGACTGATACCACGTGCATCATGCCCTTGCCCTTCGTCTTCAGATGGCAAGCATCTAAGGCCAGTACAGGAAGTGAGTGCTGGATCACCGCGTCAAAGGTGTGATGGACGATGCATGCGCGGTAGAATCGATCCTGTTCGTCACGGCCAAGTCTCTTTCCCGTTCCTGGGTTCGCTATCGACACGCGCTTGAGCCAGTCCTCAACGAACTTGTAGCTGTCTAGCCCGTGCAGACGAGTTCGTTCGAGCACAGCCGGTCCGGCTCTCCAAGCAGCGTTGTACGAGACCCAAAGGCCGTGCTGGCTTCGTAGATGCTCTTCGATGTCATGCGCACTTGCCTTGTTCGCAGTCTGGTTCATGTACGCTTCAACGAGCGGGCGTAGTATCGCTTGAGACACAGTTGGGGTGTTCCGCTTCCGGTGTTTGTCCTTCTCGACATAAACCATCGAGTGCTGGTTCGTCATATTCGTGATCACCACCTCGGTCTCCGGCTCTCCAATCCTCTGCTTCCCTTTGTGTGCATGGAGCACGAACGGACAGCCCACGTGCTCAGTGCGCAGAGCTTTGAACTTCGTGGCCGGGCTTTAACGGGCCCGAATTCAAGGGAGGCAAAGTGACTATCGACCGCGCGAGGTAGGTCTGCCACCCTGGCGAAGTTCTTGGCGACAACGAGCTCATCTTCACCATCGTTAACCTCCATCGTTCCCTGCTCGATGCTGCGAGTCGGAACATTTTCATATCACCTGGGTACCGATTTGTAATTGTTTCTTGGGTTGGGTACAGATTGGCGAATTGTGGTTAACGTTGGGTACTGATTAGCGATTTCCCTAGTCTTGAATGCTTTTTAGCTGAAAACCCCAGCAATTCGCGGCAGATCTCTCGAGCTCACGGCGCGTCAGCTGCGATGCCGTACACCGAGAGGTCCGCGTCCATCGTCGACTCGGCCCACACCGAGCAAAGCTGACCGCCAAACGCCGCGAGTCGCCGCGTGCCGCGCGGCTCCAGTCCGATCTTCTCGGCCACGCGCTAGCTCCGCGCGTTTGTCGGGTCCATGAACGCGAACACGCCACGCAGCCCCCAGTGCGCTTTCGCGTACGCGATGAGTCCGCGGGCCGCCTCGGTGGCGTACCCGCGGCCGTTGTAGTCGCCCAGTGTGATGAGGTCGCTCTGGCTCCAGCACGTGCGGCCACGTCTGCCGCGGCCGCACCGTACCGTTGCGCTGGAGTGGCATCCAGCGAGTGACGACCGGCGTTCCACGCCTGGTCGTCACCATGAGGTCCGGGTTGCGCTGTCAAGCGCACGGGCACGTGAGAGAGAGAGAGGAGTATACTGGTGCGTTCGGGGCCAGAATGGCCCTCGGGAAGACTACACACCATAGCGTGGGCGGCTTGTCGTACTTGAATTTCAGCTCGTCCAGTAGCGCACAGAGCCAGATGATGTCCCTCGCGCCTTCGTGCATCGCCACGTACTCGGCTTCTGAAGTGCTGATGGCTGTTACACCCTGCTTCTTCGAGGCGTAGCTGATCGCGTTTCCGTCGATCATCGTAGCGTAGCCGGAGATGCTCTTTCGATCTGTCTCATCGTTCGCGTAGTCGGCATCCGTGAAGCCCTCCACGCGCGACGTCCTGTTCGGCGGGACCTTCATTAGCAGCCCGTAGTCCGCGGTGTACTTGAGGTAGCGCAACACACGTTTTGCTTGTTGATGGTGCTGCCATTCGTAGTTGAAGTTGAACTGGCCGAGGTACCTCGTCGCGTGGGCGATGTCAGGCCGTGTGCCCGACACCAGGTATTGGATCGCACCAACGATCTCGCGGTAGGGCACCATCTCGTCCGTCTTGGGCCGTCCCGCTGGCGGTGTCTTGGTCTCCGGCGTCGCAACGCCGTTGCAGTCCGCGAGGTGAAAACGCTTCAGGATGGTTTGCAAGTACGTCGCATGCGACAAGAAGATGGTCTTGCGGTCGTAGTTGATGTGGACTTTAATGCCGAGCAGGAAGCGGACTTCTCCGAGATCCGTCAGCTCGAACTGGCGTCGCAGTTGATCCACAGTCGCCGTGCATGTAGTAGGCCGACTCATGATGAGTAGATCGTCCACGTAGACGGACACCACCGCGTCGATGTCATCTCCCACTTGGCGGGCATACAGGCCGTGGTCGTTGTCGAGGCGCCGGAACCCGGCGTCCACGAGGACGCGGTGTAGGAGCTGGCTCCAAACTCGGGGAGCTTGTTTTAGACCGTACAGGCTCTTTACCAGGCGGCACACGCGCGAGCCATCGCCTTGGTAGCCCGGCGGCAGCTCCATGTAGACGAGCTCGTCGAGGTCACCGTGTAAAAATGCTGTCTTGACGTCGTACTGCTGTACCGCCCACCCGCGGCGCACCGCGTAGTACAGCACGGCCCGGATCGAGTCGTACCGCACGACGGGAGAGTACGTCTCGTAGTAATCAACGCCGAGACGCTGGCGAAATCCGTGGATAACGAGCCGCGCTTTAAAGCGAGCGACATACCCTTCACTGTCCGCCTTCGGGATGAACACCCATCTGCAGGTGATCGCGCGATGAGACCGTGGCACTGTGAACCGTGACACTTCAACCCACGTCCCGTGCCCGTGGATGGAGGCGAGTTCCTCGTCTTCCGCTGCTTTCCAGAAGTCGGCGTACACAGACTTCATCGCTTCTGCATGGTTCTTCGGTATCGGGATGTCTTTTGCCATGGGCAGCGTTCGTGGGTCCGCCGGCACCGACTTGCTGGTCTTAGCGAGTGCCGCGTAGATGGTGACGCGGTCACCTATCTCCACCACCCCGTCCTTCAGTCGTGAGCTCGGCCTACGCGTGCGCTTCGATCGGCCGGACGTCACCGTCTCGGGCTCGTCGCGCGGCCGTTTGTCTCGAACAGTCGGTTGGTGTTCTCCCACTGGATCCTTGGCTGCTGAGTCGGGCGTCTTCGTCGCTCCCACTGACTCGGCGGAGACTGGGGCGACCGGCTCCGGCGCTCCCACTTGCTCGAGTGGCCCTCGCACAGGTAGTTGCGGCACTGGCGGCGGCGTCACACTCGCCGATACCGTGGTGCGGATGGGCACGAGGTCGGGAATGTCCGAGACTGCGTAATCACCGTACTCGTACGCGTTTTTGAGCATCTTCTCTGCATAGTCATGCGCGAGCGTAAAACACTCAAAGAATCGCAGGTTCTCGGGGCGTGCCTTCAGCACTTTGCATGACGGGACTTCTAGCAGCTGATATCCTTTGGTGTTCGGAGAGTAGCTGGTCAACAGAGCAGGGACTGCTCGTGTTGGAATCTTGGGATGGCCGCTGCGTGACTCAGCCTGCACCGTCGCCCACGCGATGCACCCCCAGGTGCGCAGGAAGCTGACGTCAGGGATGACCTTCTTCAACGCTTCGTGCGGCGTGCGGCCCTCGAGAGCACGAGTGCTGGTCACGTTTACCGTCTCGATCGCGTGAAGGTAGGCGGCGGCCCACAGCACGTGCGGCAGGCAGGTCATGTGGAGTAGCGCGCGCATCTTGGTCGCCATGACGCCATTGGCCCGCTCCACGATGGAGTTCTCCTCGGGACTGTACGGATTCGTGAACTTCTGCACAATGCCGAGCTCGGCGCACAAATCGGAGATGTCGTAGTCCGCGAACTTGCCACCGCCATCTGCATGTAGCATCTTGACTTTGTAGCCCATCTTCTCGTACTGGTTGTTCAGCGTTCTTACCAGCGTTGCGATGTGCGTCTTGGCCTCGTCCTTGGACGCCATGGGATACGCCCACTTGAACCGCGTCGCCTCGTCTACGGCGAGGAGCACCATATTGCTGCCGTCGAGGGCAGTTTCTTCGACTGACCAAATGTCAACTGAGATCTTCTCGAGTGGGTACTGAGCTCGGGCTGGATTCGCGTGGTACGCCATCCTCCTGGCCTTTGCCATCATGCAGGGAACACATTCGTAGTCGCTCAGGGCTCGCATGTTGAGATTTAATCCAGTAACAGCCTGCTGGGTCTTCATCATGGCCACCGCGCCGGAGCTAGCGTGGCAGAATCGCTGGTGCCAGACCTCGGGGTCAGCATCTTGACCTCCTTGAGTCACCGCTCCGATCAGGTGGCGCGTCACCTTGTTTGCGTGCAGGCGGTACAGTCCTTGTACCTTGACAAACTGCAGCTTGGTGTTCGGCTTCACGGCGTAGCCGAGATGCTGATTGGCCGAGAAGACGATCTCGAACCCGGCGCACTGCAAATAGTCCATGGAGATGATGTTGATCTTCAGGTTCGGGGAGTAGTACACGTCCTCCAAGAGCTTCTCTTCGACTTGCTGAGTCACCTCGTTTCTGACGAGCATCGGCACCTTTCCAATCTGAGTCACCACTTCTTGGCTGCCATTGGCCATAACTAGAATGTGGGGCTCGGTGTCGACCATCTCTTCGCATCACCTTGAGCTTGACGTTGGGTGTGGTCGTTGCTCACGTCGGGGAACACATCAATGACGTTGGTCAACATGATGCGGATGAGCCACTCATCTCCAATGTTGGCCTTCGTGCGAGCGAGGTCGAGTTGAAGCTTCTCGAGGTCCTTGATGTAGTCCTCGACGCACTCGTCCTTGCGCAGCTTGCGCGTGAACAGCTCGCCGAGAATCGTCACGGGCTTGGTCAGACGGCGCTTTGCGTACCGGTCCTTGAGCGCCCTCCACAGGCCGGGGACGTCGTTCCTCGCGACGAAGTCGTCGAACGGCCGCATCACCTCGCTCGTGCACGTATGCACGATCTGGTACATCGCCTTGTTTCTACGCTCCTGTGGTGTGGCGGCCTGAGGTTTTTCGAAAGGAGAGAACCGCGAGGTTTTCTCTCAGTCGCGGCTCAGTACCGTGATGTGCTTGAGTGATGGTCGCCGGCTAAGTGCGCGCCGTCGACCTACTCGCCCCACCGGTACTTACCGCAGCGTCTCAGCCGTCTCACGACTCCTTCCACTTGGCTCTCGTCGACTCTGGCGCTTGGCGTCGATCGCCCGTCGCCTCACGCCGCCTCACGTCGCCTCGCAAGCGCCTCGGCCTTCTCGGATAGGCAACTCCCACGTCCAGGCGCTTCAAAGTGCCTCACGGCGCTTCGCGAGCACCTCACGCGCTTCAAAGTGCTTCACGCGTGGCTGTGGTCGCTGGAAGGTCGCGGTGTCGCTTGAAGGTCGCCCGAACGCGTGTCGGGCGCCTGAAGGTTGCTTGATTGTTGCTCGTAATCAGTCAGTAGGGTACATAGTCAGGCGATGTAGAGGTAGGGCAGGCAGATGGTATCCGTATCTCCCTGGATTGCGGCTGTAGGGTGGGGAAGCAAAGGTAACAGGACTCTGGATTTTGCTGTGAAGTACACAAGCTTCGTGCTTCGCTTCTGGAGGAAGCTTCCAAGCGCCCGTCGCCAGCAGGAGGCGACGTTAACCTGTTTCCGGGTGCAGGCCGCTTGGCGGCACCTGACGA